>CAKOBK010000735.1:0-27046 GCA_932526605.1 Nephrotoma flavescens
TTTTAGATGTGACGGACCAAAATCTTAAAGTCAGGTTAGTTTCATAAGACTTCTATGCGTACGAGCGACACAGTTGAGCTTTAAGCTCACAAAATCATTAATTTACTCGAACAATCGATATTTGATCGGATCTACAGCTCGTATTATAAAAGGTTCGGATTAGGGCGAGTATTGTTTAGATGTGACGGACCAACATCTTAAAGTCAGGTTAGTTTCATAAGACTTCTATGCGCACGAGCGACACAGTTGAGCTTTAAACTCACAAAATCATTAATTTACTCGAACTATCGATATTTGATCGCATCTACAGCCCGTATTATAAAAGGTTCGGATTAGGGCGAGTAATTTTTTAGATGTGACGGACCAACATCTTAAAGTCAGGTTTGTTTCAAAAGACTTCTATGCGTACGAGCGACACAGTTGAGCTTTAAGCTCACAAAATCATTAATTTACTCGAACAATCGATATTTGATCGGATCTACAGCTCGTATTATAAAAGGCTCGGACTAGGGCGAGTAGTTTTTAGATGTGACGGACCAAAATCTTAAAGTCAGGTTAGTTTCATAAGACTTCTATGCGTACGAGCGACACAGTTGAGCTTTAAGCTCACAAAATCATTAATTTACTCGAACAATCGATATTTGATCGGATCTACAGCTCGTATTATTAAAGGTTCGGATAAGGGCGAGTATTGTTTAGATGTGACGGACCAACATCTTAAAGTCAGGTTAGTTTCATAAGACTTCTATGCGCACGAGCGACACAGTTGAGCTTTAAACTCACAAAATCATTAATTACTCGAACTATCGATATTTGATCGCATCTACAGCCCGTATTATAAAAGGTTCGGATTAGGTCGAGTGTTTTTTAGATGTGACGGACCAACATCTTAAAGTCAGGTTAGCTTCATAAGACTTCTATGCGTACGAGCGACACAGTTGAGCTTTAAGCTCACAAAATCATTAATTTACTCGAACAATCGATATTTGATCGGATCTACAGCTCGTATTATTAAAGGTTCGGATTAGGGCGAGTATTGTTTAGATGTGACGGACCAACATCTTAAAGTCAGGTTAGTTTCATAAGACTTCTATGCGCACGAGCGACACAGTTGAGCTTTAAACTCACAAAATCATTAATTTACTCGAACTATCGATATTTGATCGCATCTACAGCCCGTATTATAAAAGGTTCGGATTAGGGCGAATATTTTTTAGATGTGACGGACCAAAATCTTAAAGTCAGGTTAGTTTCATAAGACTTCTATGCGTACGAGCGACACAGTTGAGCTTTAAGCTCACAAAATCATTAATTTACTCGAACAATCGATATTTGATCGGATCTACAGCTCGTATTATAAAAGGTTCGGATTAGGGCGAGTATTGTTTAGATGTGACGGACCAACATCTTAAAGTCAGGTTAGTTTCATAAGACTTCTATGCGCACGAGCGACACAGTTGAGCTTTAAACTCACAAAATCATTAATTTACTCGAACAATCGATATTTGATCGGATCTACAGCTCGTATTATAAAAGGTTCGGATTAGGGCGAGTATTGTTTAGATGTGACGGACCAACATCTTAAAGTCAGGTTAGTTTCATAAGACTTCTATGCGCACGAGCGACACAGTTGAGCTTTAAACTCACAAAATCATTAATTTACTCGAACTATCGATATTTGATCGGATCTACAGCCCGTATTATAAAAGGTTCGGATTAGGGCGAGTATTTTTTAGATGTGACGGACCAACATCTTAAAGTCAGGTTAGCTTCATAAGACTTCTATGCGTACGAGCGACACAGTTGAGCTTTAAGCTCACAAAATCATTAATTTACTCGAACAATCGATATTTGATCGGATCTACAGCTCGTATTATAAAAGGTTCGGATTAGGGCGAGTATTTTTTAGATGTGACGGACCAAAATCTTAAAGTCAGGTTAGTTTAATAAGACTTCTATGCGTACGAGCGACACAGTTGAGCTTTAAGCTCACAAAATCATTAATTTACTCGAACAATCGATATTTGATCGGATCTACAGCTCGTATTATAAAAGGTTCGGATTAGGGCGAGTATTTTTTAGATGTGACGGACCAACATCTTAAAGTCAGGTTAGTTTCATAAGACTTCTATGCGTACGAGCGACACAGTTGAGCTTTAAGCTCACAAAATCATTAATTTACTCGAACAATCGATATTTGATCGGATCTACAGCTCGTATTATAAAAGGTTCGGATTAGGGCGAGTATTGTTTAGATGTGACGGACCAACATCTTAAAGTCAGGTTAGTTTCATAAGACTTCTATGCGCACGAGCGACACAGTTGAGCTTTAAACTCACAAAATCATTAATTTACTCGAACAATCGATATTTGATCGGATCTACAGCTCGTATTATAAAAGGTTCGGATTAGGGCGAGTATTGTTTAGATGTGACGGACCAAAATCTTAAAGTCAGGTTAGTTTCATAAGACTTCTATGCGTACGAGCGACACAGTTGAGCTTTAAGCTCACAAAATCATTAATTTACTCGAACAATCGATATTTGATCGCATCTACAGCCCGTATTATAAAAGGTTCGGATTAGGGCGAGTATTTTTTAGATGTGACGGACCAACATCTTAAAGTCAGGTTAGTTTCATAAGACTTCTATGAGTTCGAGCGACACAATTGAGCTTTAAGCTCACAAAATCATTAATTTACTCGAACTATCGATATTTGATCGGATCTACAGCCCGTATTATAAAAGGTTCGGATTAGGGCGAGTATATTTTAAATGTGACGTACTAACATCTTATAAATTGGATTAATTTCATGAGATTTCTATGGTTCTATGTTCATTATAATAGGTATTTTATACTTCTTTTTATTACGAGAGAGAAGTATTACAGTATGCTTTGCTGTTACAGCTGCTACTAGAGCTTTACCTGATTCATTTAGCGTTACCCGGGGAACACCTCGCGGAGGTATGAATCTCGGCCTTCGATCCCCATGTTTTATATGGATATATAAATATACATATTTTTTTTTTTTTTTTTATTTTTTTTTTTTATAACTAAATTATAATATTTAATTCAGAAATATTAATTTTTTTTAATATTTTATTTTTAATGGAAATAATATTAAATTATTTTATAATTCACTTTTTAATTAACATTATCCAGTATTTTATTGGTCTAATTTTTCGTAGATTAAGAGGTGTGGAAGTACTCTGTGTGACATAGCAATTCTTACTTGAGGAATTTCTTTCAAATCATCATATAATTCCCAGCGCTCTTCCCGATAACAATAGCATGTATAGTGAGCAACAGCGCTAGCAGCACTGGACGGTATAAAGTTAATAAATGAACTAATTTTAAATTTTTCATTAAAAATTGTTTCGTGCTGAGGAATGTCGGTGATAGGGACTTTAGCAAACGGATTTGTTGCAGGTTCTACATAAATGAAAACACTATTACTCGTAAAGATTTGCTTTTCGTAATTCGTTTTACATTTTGGGCAAATTAGTAAATTACTGTCTTCTAAACAATTAGTAAAATTTTTTACTCCTAAAGCATCCAGCTTAAAAAGGTTTATAGGAACGTAACTCAAAAAATCAATCACAGTCTCATCGCATTTGACACACTTCAGTACTGACTGTGCACTAAAATAATTCAATAATTTTAAAACAAATGTTGCAATTTTTGTTATATTGCTAGTGCAATCTCTTTCCAAACCGAATATCTCAACCAAATTTGAGAAACGGAGTTGTTCTGCTCGGACTAAATTTTGTTGTTTTAGAGACTCAATTAATTTGATGAATTTATTACCTGAATCGAAATGGTCTACTTCTTTTAAATTTAAAAAAGCTGGTGGTGAAGGAGTCAAACGCACACGTGTTAAAATAGTTCTCTCCCGTGATTGAACCATTTCGTAAGTAAAAAAGATAAGGGCTTTCTACTTTTAACTTTTTATTAATTTTTTTTTCAATTTTGGTGAAATTTGCAAATTTTTGGTTTTTTGTTGACGACTGAATTAAACTGCTTGCTCTTTTGCTTGCCGGCATAGTATTTAATAAAGTTAAATTTGATAAATTAAAACTGGTGGTTGATGGTTTTAGGGCAGTAATTCGTTTTTTCCAATTTTCTTCAGAATTAAGAATTGAAGCATACGACTTTTCTTCGTCGCTTTGTTTTTCAACTTTATCAGGATTAGTTTTTATGGGTCGCTTGGGAATATTTAATGTATATCTTTTTAATATATATTCGTTACGCGTATTAATTTCCTTGACAAATCTTAATGCCTTAGTAGGCAATTTACCCAAAGCAGCATTCCGTTTTGTTCGCCGTTTAATTGTACCAAAGTAATTCTCTATATGGCTGTTACTCAATCTACGAGAATGAAATATTGCTGACCAAAATGGAAGAAATGTGAGGTATTTTTTATTAAAACTTTCCAAAAACGACGGGTTATAAAATTCATTTAGAGGAGCTTCATTTTGTGGTATTGAAGCCGATATTCCATCAGATATTGTTTTAAATGAAACGTAAAATGGACTTTGAGAATAAAGCGTTTTACCAAAATTTCTTTCGTCATCGTAATCCTCAATCTTCGAATTGTCATCTGATGGAGCTTCTAAATAAAAATCTTTATTCTTTTCGGTATACTTAACTATTTCGTTAAGAGAATTCAACACAGATGGTGTTACATATTTAGATCTAACTACTATAGATAAATGTTGCCAAACTAGTTTTACAACTTCAAAATGGTTCAGTAAAAATAATGAGCCCACAATTTCTTTTATTAATTTTTTCTGTAGAATTTTGTTGTTGTATGCTTTGTTTACGTCGCCAGCCATATTGTGCATTAAGTGAGAAACACATAAATGCAGTTTCACTACTCCAAAGTTTTCAGATGAGTTGTTCATCAAACTAGCATAAGCCAATGTTAAATATTTTATAATATCCATTTTATTAAAAGAATCCATGATCGCATTAATTTCAGCAAAGCTGCAGTCAGTTACTATCGACTCAAAAATGGGCCAAATTCGTAGTTTAGATTCTAGTTCAATACGGTATGATCTCAACCATGCGCCAATAGTATCGATGTTATGACTAGAACTGAGCATATCTGTCAAAGGGAATGGATCTGATGGTTCAGAATCATTAACTTTAATCGGTATTACTAATGCATAATACAAAATGCTAGACAGGTTATTGTCGGGTGGTTTCACCAAGCCACCGGTGGCATCCAAATAAGCAATCAGATTTTCCCCTGCATTACGCTTTAAATATATTTTAAGCATAGATATTTGAATATCGTTGTAGCAAATAACACAAAACGGTTTGACATATAATTTTTGAATAATATTGGGATTCAATAAAATTTCTTTTTGTAAATCCAAAATGTCGTTTGAGTCATTGTCCTGTTCTTTTAGAGCTTCGGATCTCGCTTGTCTCAAAACATTCATAGATTTAACTTTTGTTGTGTTAAATTTTGTTACAACTAGTGGATCTTCATTTTGAACCATATTTTCAAAAATTTCTTCAGCTGTTGTTTTACAAATTTCTTTTTTTACGTTAACCCTGTCTAACCCTCTTAATTGTCTCGTTTTCATAAGTTTATGGTTTAGCTGCCCTTCTGTACTGTATAGTTTAAATATACCACTTTCTAAATTATCATTCAGTAATTTATATTTTCTACAACCATTATGGCCACAGTATGATCGAATGCTAATAGAAAATTTTAAATAATCGACCGATTTTATATTTATTAAGCATCCTGTTTTGGCACTTAGCAAATCACTGATGACTTTGGGATATACATTTTTATTTAATTTTTGTGTATTTTGGCAATATAATTCTGACCAAACCGCCATTTTGATTTCAATTTTCCCTATGATCGTACGCAGTCCGTTTCGTAACTTCCGTTGAAGCTGATAGAGGCTTCTTGAACGTCCGGTTTTTCTTCTTCGGCTCAAAATCTTGAAGCAACTCCAAATCTTCGTCTTCGAGATCGACGTTCGCTTCATGATCCAAATTTGAATAGTTACGTTGTTCCAAAATATTCTCAAATACATCGGGGTCCTTAATTAATTTATTCTCCTCGGTTAGTTTGACAACTATGTTCGGGAAAGGATTAACATGCCCTTTGAAAGTAACGTTCAAACCCATTGGGTCAGTATTAATCAATTCTAAGTTTAAATCGTTTAGATTTCTTTCGGGGTTTAAAGTTTCTTTTTCAACCAAAGTTGAAGAGCACCTTGGTTTTTGTACATCCCCAGTCAAGTTTGTTGCTACCATACAGTTTTTCCTTTGTATAAATTTTTGATTTAACTCACGAAAAAAATTATTATTTTTCAACAGCTTAACGAGTTTAACGCGATTTTTTTCGGAACATTTTAAACCTTCTATATTTTGGCATATTTTAAAGAACAACGAATCTTTTGAGCAATTCCCTAGGGTTAAATTTTCAATATTTTCAATATGCATCAAAATTGCATCCTGAATAATAGAATGTTTACTTTCCTCGAAACAGAAAGCTTCATAAACCATTTTATTATAATGTACGTAAAAATAATAACACAAAATAAAGTTTATTTGTTGTCAATGAATTTAATCTGAATAACGTAAATTTCAAAATTAACTAAAAACCCGTTATTTTATTACGGTGACAGTATACGAACAAACTGCTTTTATACAAAAATCGCCAATAACTCGAAATTAATCGAATTTACTATTCGGACACAAATAAATGGATAATCAATCACTATAATAACAGTAAATGTATGAAAATATGCGTAAAAATTCACTAAAAACCCGTTATTTTATTTCGGTGACAGTACGAACAAACTGCTTTAATACAAATATCGCCAATCACCCGAAATTAATCGAAATTACTATTCGGACACAAATAAATGGATAATCAATCACTATAATAACAAACAGTAAATGTATGAAAATATGCGTAAAAATTCACTAAAAACCCGTTATTTTATTTCGGTGACAGTACGAACAAACTGCTTTAATACAAATATCGCCAATCACTCGAAATTAATCGAAATTACTATTCGGACACAAATAAATGGATAATCAATCACTATAATAACAGTAAATGTATGAAAATATGCGTAAAAATTCACTAAAAACCCGTTATTTTATTTCGGTGACAGTATACGAACAAACTGCTTTTATACAAATATCGCCAATAACTCGAAATTAATCGAATTTACTATTCGGACACAAATAAATGGATAATCAATCACTATAATAACAGTAAATGTATGAAAATATGCGTAAAAATTCACTAAAAACCCGTTATTTTATTTCGGTGACAGTACGAACTGTGTCGCTCGTACGCATAGAAGTCTTATGAAACTAACCTGACTTTAAGATTTTGGTCCGTCACATCTAAAAAATACTCGCCCTAATCCGAACCTTTTATAATACGAGCTGTAGATCCGATCAAATATCGATTGTTCGAGAAAATTAATGATTTTGTGAGCTTAAAGCTCAAATGTGTCGCTCGTACGCATAGAAGTCTTATGAAACTAACCTGACTTTAAGATGTTGGTCCGTCACATCTAAAAAATACTCGCCCTAATCCGAACCTTTTATAATACGAGCTGTAGATCCGATCAAATATCGATTGTTCGAGTAAATTAATGATTTTGTGAGCTTAAAGCTCAACTGTGTCGCTCGTACGCATAGAAGTCTTTTTAAACTAACCTGACTTTAAGATGTTGGTCCGTCAAGTTACTTGTGGTCCGATTTTTTTTTTGGGGATTTTTGTCTAATATGGTTTGATTCACAACCAAAAACAATAAAATCAATGTAAAAATTCATTTAACGAAATAGTTTTGTTGTAAGCCCATTTTAACCAGAATCTACTACTACTCGAAAATTTTGGGTGTAAGTTCTTGGGATCCGATTTTTTTTTGGGGGATTTTTGTCTAATATGCTTTGATTCACAACCAAAAACAGTAAAATCAATGTAAAAATTCATTTAACGAAATAGTTTTGTTGTAAGCGCATTTCAACAAGAATCTACTAGGACTCGAAAATTTTGGGTGTAAGTACTTGGAGTCCGATTTTTTTTTTTTTTGATTTTTGTCTAATATGATTTGATTCACAACCAAAAACAATAAAATCAATGTAAAAATTCATTTAACGAAACAGTTTTGTAGTAAGCTCATTTCAACCAAAATCTACTAGGACTCGAAAATTTTGGGTGTAAGTACTTGGAGTCCGATTTTTTTTTTTTTTGATTTTTGTCTAATATGGTTTGATTCACAACCAAAAACAATAAAATCAATGTAAAAATTCATTTAACGAAATAGTTTTGTTGTAAGCCCATTTCAACCAGAATCTACTAGGACTCGAAAATTTTGGGTGTAAGTACTTGGGGTCCGATTTTATTATTTTTGGATTTTTGTCTAATATGGTTTGATTCACAACCAAAAACAGTAAAATCAATGTAAAAATTCATTTAACGAAATAGTTTTGTTGTAAGCGCATTTCAACAAGAATCTACTAGGACTCGAAAATTTTGGGTGTAAGTACTTGGAGTCCGATTTTTTTTTTTGATTTTTGTCTAGTATGATTTGATTCACAACCAAAAACAATAAAATCAATGTAAAAATTCATTTAACGAAACAGTTTTGTTGTAAGCTCATTTCAACCAAAATCTACTAGGACTCGAAAATTTTGGGTGTTAGTACTTGGGGACCGATTTTTTTTTTTTTTGATTTTTGTCTAATATGGTTTGATTCACAACCAAATACAATAAAATCAATGTAAAAATTCATTTAACGAAATAGTTTTGTTGTAAGCCCATTTCAACCAGAATCTACTAGGACTCGAAAATATTAGGTGTAAGTACTTGGGGTCCGATTTTTTTTTTGTATTTTTGTCAAATATGGTTTGATTCACAACCAAAAACATTAAAATCAATGTAAAAATTCGTTTAACGAAATAGTTTTGTTGTAAGCCCATTTCAACCAGAATCTACTAGGACTCGAAAATTTTGGGTGTAAGTACTTGGGATCCGATTTTTTTTTTTGGATTTTTGTCTAATATGGTTTGATTCACAACCAAAAACAATAAAATCAATGTAAAAGTTCATTTAACGAAATAGTTTTGTTGTAAGCCCATTTCAACCAGAATCTACTAGGACTCGAAAATTTTGGGTGTAAGTACTTGGGGTCCGATTTTTTTTTGTTGGATTTTTGTCTAATATGTCTTGATTCACAACCAAAAACAATAAAATCAATGTAAAAATTCATTTAACGAAATACTTTTGTTGTAAGCCCATTTCAACCAGAATCTACTAGGACTCGAAAATTTTGGGTGTAAGTACTTGGGGTCCGATTTTTTTTTGGATTTTAGCCTAATATGGTTTGATTCACAACCAAAAACAATAAAATCAATGTAAAAATTCATTTAACGAAATAGTTTTGTTGTAAGCCTATTTCAGCCAGAATCTACTACGACTCAAAAATTTTGGGTGTAAGCACTAGGGGTCCGAATTTTTTTTTTTTTTGATTTTTGTCTAATATGGTTTGATTCACAACCAAAAACAATAAAATCAATGTAAAAATTCATTTAACGAAACATTTTTGTTGTAAGCCCATTTCAGCCAGAATCTACTACGACTCAAAAATTTTGGGTGTAAGTACTTGGGGTCCGATTTTTTTTTTGTGTTTTTGTCTAATATGGTTTGATTCACAACCAAAAACAATAAAATCAATGTAAAAATTCATTTAACGAAATAGTTTTGTTGTAAGCCCATTTCAACCAGAATCTACTAGGACTCGAAAATTTTGGGTGTGAGTACTTGGGGTCCGATTTTTTTTTTGGATTTTTGTCTAATCTGGTTTGATTCACAACCAAAAACAATAAAATCAATGTAAAAATTCATTTAACGAAATAGTTTTGTTGTAAGCCCATTTCAACCAGAATCTACTAGGACTCGAAAATTTTGGGTGTAACTACTTGGGGTCCGATTTTTTGGGGGATTTTTGTCTAATATGGTTTGATTCACAACCAAAACAATAAAATCAATGTAAAAATTCATTTAACGAAATAGTTTTGTTGTAAGCCCATTTCAACCAGAATCTACTACTACTCGAAAATTTTGGGTGTAAGTTTTTGGGGTCCGATTTTTTTTTTGGGATTTTTGTCTTATATGGTTTGATTCACAAAGAAAAACAATAAAATCAGTGTAAAAATTCATTTAACGAAATAGTTTTGTTGTAAGCCCATTTCAACCAGAATCTACTAGGACTCGAAAATTTTGGTTGTAAGTACTTGGAGTCCGATTTTTTTTTTTGGATTTTTGTCTAATATGGTTTGATTCACAACCAAAAACAATAAAATCAATGTAAAAATTCATTTAACGAAATAGTTTTGTTGTAAGCCCATTTCAACCAGAATCTACTAGGACTCGAAAATTTTGGGTGTAAGTACTTGGGGTCTAATTTTTTTTTTGGATTTTTGTCTAATATGGTTTGATTCACAACCAAAAACAATAAAATCAATGTAAAAATTCATTTAACAAAATAGTTTTGTTTGTAAGCCCATTTCAACCAGAATCTACTAAGACTCGAAAATTTTGGGTGTAAGTACTTGGGGTCAAATTTTTTTTTTTTGGATTTTTGTCTAATATGGTTTGATTCACAACCAAAAACAATAAAATCTATGTAAAAATTCATTTAACGAAATAGTTTTGTTTGTAAGCCCATTTCAACCAGAATCTACTAGGACTCGAAAATTTTGGGTGTTAGTACTTGGGGACCGATTTTTTTTTTTTTTGATTTTTGTCTAATATGGTTTGATTCACAACCAAATACAATAAAATCAATGTAAAAATTCATTTAACGAAATAGTTTTGTTGTAAGCCCATTTCAACCAGAATCTACTAGGACTCGAAAATTTTGGGTGTAAGTACTTGGGGTCCGATTTTTTTTTTGTATTTTTGTCAAATATGGTTTGATTCACAACCAAAAACATTAAAATCAATGTAAAAATTCGTTTAACGAAATAGTTTTGTTGTAAGCCCATTTCAACCAGAATCTACTAGGACTCGAAAATTTTGGGTGTAAGTACGTGGGATCCGATTTTTTTTTTTGGATTTTTGTCTAATATGGTTTGATTCACAACCAAAAACAATAAAATCAATGTAAAAGTTCATTTAACGAAATAGTTTTGTTGTAAGCCCATTTCAACCAGAATCTACTAGGACTCGAAAATTTTGGGTGTAAGTACTTGGGGTCCGATTTTTTTTTGTTGGATTTTTGTCTAATATGTCTTGATTCACAACCAAAAACAATAAAATCAATGTAAAAATTCATTTAACGAAATAGTTTTGTTATAAGCCCATTTCAACAAGAATCTACTAGGACTCAAAAATTTTGAGTGTAAGTACTTGGGGTCCGATTTTTTTTTTGGATTTTTGTCTAATATGGTTTGATTCACAACCAAAAACAATAAAATCAATGTAAAAATTCATTTAACGAAATAGTTTTGTTGTAAGCCCATTTCAAGCAGAACCTACTAGGACTTGAAAATTTTGGGTGTAAGTACTTGGGGTCCGATTTTTTTTTTTTTGGATTTTTGTCTAATATGGTTTGATTCACAACCAAAAACAATAAAATCAATGTAAAAATTCATTTAACGAAATAGTTTTGTTGTAAACCCATTTCAACCAGAATCTACTAGGACTCGAAAATTTTGGGTGTAAGTATTTGGGGTCCGATTTTTTTTTTGGGATTTTTGTCTAATATGGTTTGATTCACAACCAAAAACATTAAAATCAATGTTAAAATTCGTTTAACGAAATAGTTTTGTTGTAAGCCCATTTCAACCAGAATCTACTAGGACTCGAAAATTTTGGGTGTAAGTACTTGGGGTCCGATTTTTTTTTTGTTGGATTTTTGTCTAATATTGTTTGATTCACAACCAAAACAATAAAATCAATGTAAAAATTCATTTAACGAAATAGTTTTGTTGTAAGCCCATTTCAACCAGAATCTACTAGGACTCGAAAATTTTGGGTGTAAGTACTTGGGGTCCGATTTTTTTTTTTTGGATTTTTGTCTAATATGGTTTGATTCACAACCAAAAACAATAAAATCAATGTAAAAATTCATTTACCGAAATAGTTTTGTTGTAAACCCATTTCAACCAGAATCTACTAGGACTCGAAAATTTTGGGTGTAAGTATTTGGGGTCCGATTTTTTTTTTTGGATTTTTGTCTAATATGGTTTGATTCACAACCAAAAACATTAAAATCAATGTAAAAATTCGTTTAACGAAATAGTTTTGTTGTAAGCCCATTTCAACCAGAATCTACTAGGACTCGAAAATTTTGGGTGTAAGTACTTGGGGTCCGATTTTTTTTTTTGGATTTTTGTCTAATATGGTTTGATTCACAACCAAAAACAATAAAATCAATGTAAAAATTCATTTAACGAAATAGTTTTGTTGTAAGCCCATTTCAACCAGAATCTACTAGGACTCGAAAATTTTGGGTGTAAGTACTTGGGGTCCGATTTTTTTTTTTTTTTGGGATTTTTGTCTAATATGGTTTGATTCACAACCAAAATAGTATTGTTGTAAGCCCATTTCAACCAGAATCTACTAGGACTCGAAAATTTTGGGTGTAAGTACTTGGGGTCCGATTTTTTTTTTTGGATTTTTGTCTAATATGGTTTGATTCACAACCAAAAACAATAAAATCAATGTAAAAATTCATTTAACGAAATAGTTTTGTTGTAAACCCATTTCAACCAGAATCTACTAGGACTCGAAAATTTTGGGTGTAAGTACTTGGGGTCCGATTTTTTTTTTGTATTTTTGTCAAATATGGTTTGATTCACAACCAAAAACATTAAAATCAATGTAAAAATTCGTTTAACGAAATAGTTTTGTTGTAAGCCCATTTCAACCAGAATCTACTAGGACTCGAAAATTTTGGGTGTAAGTACTTGGGATCCGATTTTTTTTTTGGATTTTTATCTAATATGGTTTGATTCACAACCAAAAACAATAAAATCAATGTAAAAGTTCATTTAACGAAATAGTTTTGTTGTAAGCCCATTTCAACCAGAATCTACTAGGACTCAAAAATTTTGGGTGTAAGTACTTGGGGTCCGATTTTTTTTTGTCGGTTTTTTGTCTAATATGTCTTGATTCACAACCAAAAACAATAAAATCAATGTAAAAATTCATTTAACGAAATAGTTTTGTTATAAGCCCATTTCAACAAGAATCTACTAGGACTCAAAAATTTTGGGTGTAAGTACTTGGGGTCCGATTTTTTTTTTGGATTTTTGTCTAATATGGTTTGATTCACAACCAAAAACAATAAAATCAATGTAAAAATTCATTTAACGAAATAGTTTTGTTGTAAGCCCATTTCAAGCAGAACCTACTAGGACTTGAAAATTTTGGGTGTAAGTACTTGGGGTCCGATTTTTTTTTTTTGGATTTTTGTCTAATATGGTTTGATTCGCAACCAAAAACAATAAAATCAATGTAAAAATTCATTTACCGAAATAGTTTTGTTGTAAACCCATTTCAACCAGAATCTACTAGGACTCGAAAATTTTGGGTGTAAGTATTTGGGGTCCGATTTTTTTTTTTTGGATTTTTGTCTAATATGGTTTGATTCACAACCAAAAACATTAAAATCAATGTAAAAATTCGTTTAACGAAATACTTTTGTTGTAAGCCCATTTCAACCAGAATCTACTAGGACTCGAAAATTTTGGGTGTAAGTACTTGGGGTCCGATTTTCTTTTGTTGGATTTTTGTCTAATATGGTTTGATTCACAACCAAAAACAATAAAATCAATGTAAAAATTCATTAAACGAAATAGTTTTGTTGTAAGCCCATTTCAACCAGAATCTACTAGGACTCGAAAATTTTGGGTGTAAGTACTTGGGGTCCGATTTTTTTTTTTTTTTGGGATTTTTGTCTAATATGGTTTGATTCACAACCAAAATAGTTTTGTTGTAAGCCCATTTCAACCAGAATCTACTAGGACTCGAAAATTTTGGGTGTAAGTACTTGGGGTCCGATTTTTTTTTTGGATTTTTGTCTAATATGGTTTGATTCACAACCAAAAACAATAAAATCAATGTAAAAATTCATTTAACGAAATAGTTTTGTTGTAAGCCCATTTCAACCAGAATCTACTAGGGCTCGAAAATTTTGGGTGTAAGTACTTGGGGTCCGATTTTTTTTTTTTGGATTTTTGTCTAATATGGTTTGATTCGCAACCAAAAACAATAAAATCAATGTAAAAATTCATTTACCGAAATAGTTTTGTTGTAAACCCATTTCAACCAGAATCTACTAGGACTCGAAAATTTTGGGTGTAAGTATTTGGGGTCCGATTTTTTTTTTTTGGATTTTTGTCTAATATGGTTTGATTCACAACCAAAAACATTAAAATCAATGTAAAAATTCGTTTAACGAAATACTTTTGTTGTAAGCCCATTTCAACCAGAATCTACTAGGACTCGAAAATTTTGGGTGTAAGTACTTGGGGTCCGATTTTCTTTTGTTGGATTTTTGTCTAATATGGTTTGATTCACAACCAAAAACAATAAAATCAATGTAAAAATTCATTAAACGAAATAGTTTTGTTGTAAGCCCATTTCAACCAGAATCTACTAGGACTCGAAAATTTTGGGTGTAAGTACTTGGGGTCCGATTTTTTTTTTTTTTTGGGATTTTTGTCTAATATGGTTTGATTCACAACCAAAATAGTTTTGTTGTAAGCCCATTTCAACCAGAATCTACTAGGACTCGAAAATTTTGGGTGTAAGTACTTGGGGTCCGATTTTTTTTTTGGATTTTTGTCTAATATGGTTTGATTCACAACCAAAAACAATAAAATCAATGTAAAAATTCATTTAACGAAATAGTTTTGTTGTAAGCCCATTTCAACCAGAATCTACTAGGGCTCGAAAATTTTGGGTGTAAGTACTTGGGGTCCGATTTTTTTTTTTTGGATTTTTGTCTAATATGGTTTGATTCACAACCAAAAACAATAAAATCAATGTAAAAATTCATTTAACGAAATAGTTTTGTTGTAAGCCCATTTCAACCAGAATCTACTAGGACTCGAAAATTTTGGGTGTAAGTACTTGGGGTCCGATTTTCTTTTTTTGGATTTTTGTCTAATATGGTTTGATTCACAACCAAAAACAATAAAATCAATGTAAAAATTCATTTAACGAAATAGTTTTGTTGTAAGCCCATTTCAACCAGAATCTACTAGGACTCGAAAATTTTGGGTGTAAGTACTTGGGGTCCGATTTTTTTTTTTTTTGGGATTTTTGTCTAATATGGTTTGATTCACAACCAAAATAGTTTTGTTGTAAGCCCATTTCAACCAGAATCTACTAGGACTCGAAAATTTTGGGTGTAAGTACTTGGGGTCCGATTTTTTTTTTTGGATTTTTGTCTAATATGGTTTGATTCACAACCAAAAACAATAAAATCAATGTAAAAATTCATTTAACGAAAAAGTTTTGTTGTAAGCCTATTTCAACCAGAATAAACCAGAATCTACTAGGACTCGAAAATTTTGGTTGTAAGTACTTGGGGTCCGATTTTTTTTTTTGGGATTTTTGTCTAATATGGTTTGATTCACAACCAAAACAATAAAATCAATGTAAAAATTCATTTAACGAAATAGTTTTGTTGTAAGCCCATTTTAACCAGAATATACTAGGACTCGAAAATTTTGGGTGTAAGTACTTGGAGTCTGATTTTTTTTTTTGGATTTTTGTCTAATATTGTTTGATTCACAACCAAAAACAATAAAATCAATGTAAAAATTCATTTAACGAAATAGTTTTGTTGTAAGCCCATTTCAACCATAATCTACTAGGACTCGAAAATTTTGGGTGTAAGTACTTGGGGACCGATTTTTTTTGTTTGTGGATTTTTGTCTAATATGGTTTGATTTACAACCAAAAACAATAAAATCAATGTAAAAATTCATTTATCGAAATAGTTTTGTTGTAAGCCCATTTCAACCAGAATCTACCAGAATCTACTAAATCAATGTAAAAATTCATTTAAAGAAATAGTTTTGTTGTAAGCCCATTTCAACCTGAATCTACTAGGACTCGAAAATTTTGGGTGTAAGTACTTGGAGTCCAATTTTTTTTTTGAATTTTTGTCTTAAATGGTTTGATTCACAACCAAAAACAATAAAATCAATGTAAAAATTCATTAAACGAAATAGTTTTGTTGTAAGCCCATTTCAACCAGAATCTACTAGAACTCGAAAATTTTGGGTGTAAGTACTTGGGGTCCGATTTTTTTTTGTGGATTTTTGTCTAATATGGTTTGATTCACAACCAAAAACAATAAAATCAATGTAAAAATTCATTTAACGAAATGGTTTTGTCGTAAGCCTATTTCAACCAGAATCAACCAGAATCTACTAGGACTCGAAAATTTTGGGTGTAAGTACTTGGGGTCTGATTTTTTTTTTTTTTGGATTTTTGTCTAATATGGTTTGATTCACAACCAAAAACAATAAAATCAATGTAAAAATTCATTTAACGAAATGGTTTTGTTGTAAGCCCATTTCAACCAGAATCTACTACTACTCGAAAATTTTGGGTGTAAGTTCTTGGGGTCCGATTTTTTTTTTGGGGATTTTTGTCTAATATGCTTTGATTCACAACCAAAAACAATAAAATCAATGTAAAAATTCATTTAACGAAATAGTTTTGTTGTAAGCCCATTTCAACCAGAATCTACTAGGACTCGAAAGTTTTGGGTGTAGGTACTTGGAGGTCCGAGTTTTTTTTTTGGATTTTTGTCTAATATGGTTTGATTCACAACCAAAAACAATAAAATCAATGTAAAAATTCATTTAACGAAATAGTTTTGTTGTAAGCCCATTTCAACCAGAATCTACTAGGACTCGAAAATTTTGGGTGTAAGTACTTGGGGTCCGATTTTTTTTTTTTTGGATTTTTGTCTAATATGGTTTGATTCACAACCAAAAACAATAAAATCAATGTAAAAATTCATTTAACGAAATAGTTTTGTTGTAAGCCCATTTCAACCAGAATCTACTACTACTCGAAAATTTTGGGTGTAAGTTCTTGGGATCCGATTTTGTTTTTTGGATTTTTGTCTAATATGCTTTGATTCACAACCAAAAACAGTAAAATCAATGTAAAAATTCATTTAACGAAATAGTTTTGTTGTAAGCGCATTTCAACAAGAATCTACTAGGACTCGAAAATTTTGGGTGTAAGTACTTGGAGTCCGATTTTTTTTTTTTTTGATTTTTGTCTAATATGATTTGACTCACAACCAAAAACAATAAAATTAATGTAAAAATTCATTTAACGAAACAGTTTTGTTGTAAGCTCATTTCAACCAAAATCTACTAGGACTCGAAAATTTTGGGTGTAAGTACTTGGAGTCCGATTTTTTTTTTTTTGGATTTTTGTCTAATATGGTTTGATTCACAACCAAAACAATAAAATCAATGTAAAAATTCATTTAACGAAATAGTTTTGTTGTAAGCCCATTTTAACCAGAATCTACTACTACTCGAAAATTTTGGTTGTAAGTTCTTGGGGTCCGATTTTTTTTTGGGGGATTTTTGCCTAATATGCTTTGATTCACAACCAAAAACAATAAAATCAATGTAAAAATTCATTTAACGAAATAGTTTTGTTGTAAGCCCATTTCAACCAGAATCTACTAGGACTCGAAAATTTTGGTTGTAAGTACTTGGAGTCCGATTTTTTTTGGATTATTGTCTAATATGGTTTGATTCACAACCAAAAACAATAAAATCAATGTAAAAATTCATTAACCGAAATAGTTTTGTTGTAAGCCCATTTCAACCAGAATCTACTAGGACTCGAAAATTTTGGGTGTAAGTACTTGGGGTCCGATTTTTTTTTTGGATTTTTGTCTAATATGGTTTGATTCACAACCAAAAACAATAAAATCAATGTAAAAATTCATTTAACGAAATAGTTTTGTTGTAAGCCCATTTTAACCAGAATATACTAGGACTCGAAAATTTTGGGTGTAAGTACTTGGAGTCCGATTTTTTTTTTGGATTTTTGTCTAATATTGTTTGATTCACAACCAAAAACAATAAAATCAATGTAAAAATTCATTTAACGAAATAGTTTTGTTGTAAGCCCATTTCAACCATAATCTACTAGGACTCGAAAATTTTGGGTGTAAGTACTTGGGGACCGATTTTTTTTGTTTGTGGATTTTTGTCTAATATGGTTTGATTTACAACCAAAAACAATAAAATCAATGTAAAAATTCATTTATCGAAATAGTTTTGTTGTAAGCCCATTTCAACCAGAATCTACCAGAATCTACTAAATCAATGTAAAAATTCATTTAAAGAAATAGTTTTGTTGTAAGCCCATTTCAACCTGAATCTACTAGGACTCGAAAATTTTGGGTGTAAGTACTTGGGGTCCGATTTTTTTTTTGGATTTTGTCTAATATGGTTTGATTCACAACCAAAAACAATAAAATCAATGTAAAAATTCATTTAACGAAATAGTTTTGTTGAAAGCCCATTTCAACCAGAATCTACTAGGACTCGAAAATTTTGGGTGTAAGAACTTGGGGTCCGATTTTTTTATTTTTAGATTTTAGTCTAATATGGTTTGATTCACAACCAAAAACAATAAAATCAATGTAAAAATTCATTTAACGAAATAGTTTTGTTGTAAGCCCATTTCAACCAGAATCTACTAGGACTCGAAAATTTTGAGTGTAAGCACTAGGGGTCCGAATTTTTTTTTTGGATTTTTATCTAATATGCTTTGATTCACAACCAAAAACAATAAAATCAATGTAAAAATTCATTTAACGAAATAGTTTTGTTGTAAGCCCATTTTAGCCAGAATCTACTACGACTCGAAAATTTTGGGTGTAAGTACTTGTGGTCCGATTTTTATTTTTTTGTGTTTTTGTCTAATATGGATTGATTCACAACCAAAAACAATAAAATCAATGTAAAAATTCATTTAACGAAATAGTTTTGTTGTAAGCCCATTTCAACCAGAATCTACTAGGACTCGAAAATTTTGGGTGTAAGTACTTGGGGTCCGATTTTTTTTTTTTGGATTTTTGTCTAATATTGTTTGATTCACAACCAAAACAATAAAATCAATGTAAAAATTCATTTAACGAAATAGTTTTGTTGTAAGCCCATTTTAACCAGAATCTACTACTACTCGAAAATTTTGGTTGTAAGTTCTTGGGGTCCGATTTTTTTTTTTGGGATTTTTGTCTAATATGCTTTGATTCACAACCAAAAACAATAAAATCAATGTAAAAATTCATTTAACGAAATAGTTTTGTTGTAAGCCCATTTCAACCAGAATCTACTAGGACTCAAAAATTTTGGTTGTAAGTACTTTCTCTCTCTCTCTCTCTGGCTTTCACATCCCATGAAGGGATTTCGCCGCCTGCACAATGGCCCTCCATCCATCCCGATCCATTGCTCTCGTCCTGCAGTTTCGACATCCTAATGCTTGCAGATCTTGTTCAATGTCGTCACGCCAGCGTAGTCGGGGTCTTCCTCTACGACGTACTCCGGCTGGTTGTTGGTGAAACACTTTATATATCATCCGTTGTTGTGGGGACCTTGTAACGTGGCCGAGCCATCTCTTTCGATTGGATTTAATGAATCCGATGATATCGCTGCCTCCGAGGAGTTGCTTTATTTCGTGATTCATACGAATCCGATATTCGTTGTTCGCAACTTTAATTGGACCAAAAATTGAACGGATGACCTTCCTTTCGAATGTAGATAACAATCTACAATCATTAGAGGTCATGGTCCAGCTCTCGCTTCCGAAAGACAGCACAGGTCTTATTAGTGCTTTATAAAGTGCGAGCTTGCACGACTGCGATAGATGTTTCGAACGCAATAATCTTGATTGGGCGTAGAAAACTCGTTGTCCGGCAGCGATTCGGGCTTTTATTTCTGCCTGCATTTCATTCAGTGATGTTATAACTGACCCGAGGTATTTAAAGTTTTCGACACCATCAAAATTGTGGTCGCCAATTCCGAGATTTGCACTAGAGATGTTCCTGGGTGTTGCTAGATATTTGGTTTTACTGCTGTTCACCTCCAAACCAAGTCTTCTTGCGCAGCGATCGAGCGGTATGAAACTGTCTTTGATATCGCTAGGTCTTCGGCCAAGAAGCACGATATCATCTGCATATCCAAGAATTTGGCCGGATTTATTAAATATACAGCGCGAAGTTTCGATGTTGCTTTTTCTCACTACGTACTCAAGCGCCAAATTGAACAGCAAAGGCGCGAGTGCATCACCTTGTCGCACGCCAGATGTTATTTCAAAGGAGTCTGACACAGTTCCTTCAATTACGATTCTACATACAGACCCATACGTTGTTAATTTACACAGCGAAACGAGTTTCTCTGGGATACCTAGGCATATGAGCGCGGCCCATAAGTTGTCGCGGTTTATACTGTCATATGCCTGCCGGAAGTCTATATATAGTTGATGTATGGTTATGTTGTACTCCCAACATTTTTCCAAGATCATCCTCATGGTAAAACACTGGTCCGTGGTTGATCGGTTGGGTCGAAAACCACATTGATAGTCGCCAATGATGTTTTCGGCGAAAGGGATGAGTCTGGCAAGTACAACATTAGCCAACACTTTGTAAGCAGCGTTCAATAGGGCTATGCCACGATAGTTTTCACATTTAAGACGGTCGCCTTTTTTATGCAGCGTACATATGAGCGCGGTCTTCCAATTCTCAGGCAGCTCTTCTTGGTCCCAAATACAGACGACGAGATCGTATAGACTTGTTGCAAGAGTAGCACCTCCGAGTTTAATCAATTCTGCGGGGTTTCCATCGAAACCGGGTGCCTTGCCGTTTTTCAATCGACTAATAGCTGCGTCTACTTCCTCCACTGTGGGATATTCGACAAAGACCTCGTCACCTGGAGGAGCTATTGCTCTAATGGGGGTCACGTCGTCATTCCGATTTAGCAGATTTTGAAAGTAGGTTTGCCATACTGAGAGAACATCAGCCACGTTTGTTCTCAACTCTCCATTCCCGTCTTTGATGGCTGTACTTCTTGGGTGGAAGTCTTTAGTGAGATTCCTGGCGTTGGCAAAACAGTCCCTTGAGTTTCCCAGTTCCGCTTGGAAGCTGATGTTTTCGATGCATAATCTCATATGTTCGCGCTTTTTTTGTCGAAGGTATTTAGTCGTTTCCTAGCGCGGAGATATTCTGCTAGAGTGCTTCTAGTGTTGCGAGCTAACCATTTTTCACGAAGCGTTCGTTTATTTTCGACGACCCTACGGCATTGGTCATCGAACCAATCATTGCGGGGCCTCGGAGGTCTTCTTCCGATGGTATTTTGCGCCGCGGTGGTTATGGCTGACTGTATAGCGTGCCACTGCTCCTCGATGTTAGAGGGAGCTTCTTCGTTGTTGCTGGGCCGCTCTAAATAATTAGTGACAGCTGATTGGTAACTCTGCAGTGACGCTTGGTCTTTTAGAGCATCGATATTCCATCGAACGGTCTTTTGTGCTTGTCTGTTAAAAGTAGATGACAGTTTGCACTTATATTTAAATATGACAAGCATATGATCGCTGTCCATGTCTGCACCTCTGTAAGATCTAACGTCAGATATGCTGGTGGAGTGCCTCTTAGACACCATGACGTGATCGATTTGATTTTCCGTTCTCCCATCATTCGATCTCCACGTTACTTTGTGGATTCTCTTATGTGGGAAAAACGTACTTGATACAACTAAGTTGTACGTTATTGCCAGGTCGGTGACTCGTTGGCCGTTGTTATTACTAGTTAGGTGCAGGCTGTTAGGACCGATGTGCGATGTATTTTCTGCACTCCTACCGATTTTTGCATTAAAGTCGCCCACGATGATTTTAATGTCGTGGTGCGGTATGTTATTGATGACTTCCTCCAGTTCGACAAAGAAAAGATCTTTGATGTCATCTGATTTATCTTCGGTGGGTGCATGCACATTAACGATCGTGATGTTAAATTTCTTAGTGCGAAGTCTGACCGTGCATATCCGCATGTTGATAGGGCGGAAATCGATGATATGATGCTTCACGCGCCGATGGATGAGGAAGCCAACTCCAAATTCTCCTCCGTTCTGATGGCCGCTGTAATGAAGAGTGTAACCATTGGTGGTGTCATGGATCCCACTCCCAGACCATCTAAGCTCTTGTAGTGCAAGTACGTCTAATGTGTAACTCTTTGCTTGGTTCGATAGGTTCTGGAGATCTCCAGGTCTTAAGAGGCTAAGCACGTTCCATGTTCCCATTTTTAAAGCGTTGTCCGTGTACAATTTCCGAGGTCGAGTTTGTAATGAATCCGATATGGTTATCCGAGGCCTTTGTTTAGGGTTCATAACTTGGTGAGTTTTTATGAGGGGAGGTTGTTGGCCTTCCGCTCAACCCGCTTGTTACGTGTGTGGGTCACGTACTGGTGAGAAGTTTGAGGCATCCAGTCCTACCTTGAACACATTTATATAGCGAGCCGCTTGATACAAGACAGACGCCCGCTTCAGCCGCTCCTAACCTGGAAAACAGACGCTGGTTTGGCATTGGTTTTGAGGCGCCAATGGCTCGCCCTGACATGTATTGTCCATGACTATAAACAGGATTTAGCTGCTCGTCTCCACTACACCGCCTGATTCATTTAGAGTTACCCCAAAAGCACCGCGAGGAGGTATGAATCTCGGACTTCGTTGTAAGTACTTGGAGTCCGATTTTTTTTTGGATTATTGTCTAATATGGTTTGATTCACAACCAAAAACAATTAAATCAATGTAAAAATTCATTAACCGAAATAATTTTGTTGTAAGCCCATTTCAACCAGAATCTACTAGGACTCGAAAATTTTGGGTGTAAGAACTTGGGGTCCGATTTTTTTTTTTTGGATTTTTGTCTAATATGGTTTGATTTACAACCAAAAACAATAAAATCAATGTAAAAATTCATTTAACGAAATAGTTTTGTTGTAAGCCCATTTTAACCAGAATATACTAGGACTCGAAAATTTTGGGTGTAAGTACTTGGAGTCCAAAATTTTTTTTTTGGATTTTTGTCTAATATTGTTTGATTCACAACCAAAAACAATAAAATCAATGTAAAAATTCATTTAACGAAATAGTTTTGTTGTAAGCCCATTTCAACCATAATCTACTAGGACTCGAAAATTTTGGGTGTAAGTACTTGGGGTCCGATTTTTTTTTTTTGTGGATTTTTGTCTAATATGGTTTGATTTACAACCAAAAACAATAAAATAAATTTAAAAATTCATTTATCGAAATAGTTTTGTTGTAAGCCCATTTCAACCAGAATCTACCAGAATCTACTAAATCAATATAAAAATTCATTTAACGAAATAGTTTTGTTGTAAGCCCATTTCAACCTGAATCTACTAGGACTCGAAAATTTTGGGTGTAAGTACTTGGGGTCCGATTTTTTTTTTGGAGTTTGTCTAATATGGTTTGATTCACAACCAAAAACAATAAAATCAATGTAAAAATTCATTTAACGAAATAGTTTTGTTGAAAGCCCATTTCAACCAGAATCTACTAGGACTCGAAAATTTTGGGTGTAAGAACTTGGGGTTCGATTTTTTTATTTTTAGATTTTAGTCTAATATGGTTTGATTCACAACCAAAAACAATAAAATCAATGTAAAAATTCATTTAACGAAATAGTTTTGTTGTAAGCCCATTTCAACCAGAATCTACTAGGACTCGAAAATTTTGGGTGTAAGTACTTGGAGTCCAATTTTTTTTTTTGAATTTTTGTCTTATATGGTTTGATTCACAACCAAAAACAATAAAATCAATGTAAAAATTCATTTAACGAAATAGTTTTGTTGTAAGCCCATTTCAACCAGAATCTACTAGAACTCGAAAATTTTGGGTGTAAGTACTTGGGGTCCGATTTTTTTTTTGTGGATTTTTGTCTAATATGGTTTGATTTACAACCAAAAACAATAAAATCAATGTAAAAATTCATTTAACGAAATAGTTTTGTTGTTAGCCCATTTCAACCAGAATCAACCAGAATCTACTAGGACTCGAAAATTTTGGGTGTAAGTACTTGGGGTCTGATTTTTTTTTTTTGGATTTTTGTCTAATATGGTTTGATTCACAACCAAAAACAATAAAATCAATGTAAAAATTCATTTAACGAAATAGTTTTGTTGTAAGCCCATTTCAACCAGAATCTACTAGGACTCGAAAATTTTGGGTGTAAGTACTTGGAGTCCAATTTTTTTTCTGAATTTTTGTCTTATATGGTTTGATTCACAACCAAAAACAATAAAATCAATGTAAAAATTCATTTAACGAAATAGTTTTGTTGTAAGCCCATTTCAACCAGAATCTACTAGAACTCGAAAATTTTGGGTGTAAGTACTTGGGGTCCGATTTTTTTTTTGTGGATTTTTGTCTAATATGGTTTGATTCACAACCAAAAACAATAAAATCAATGTAAAAATTCATTTAACGAAATAGTTTTGTTGTAAGCCTATTTCAACCAGAATCAACCAGAATCTACTAGGACTCGAAAATTTTGGGTGTAAGTACTTGGGGCCCGATTTTTTTTTGAATTTTTGTCTAATATGGTTTGATTCACAACCAAAAACAATAAAATCAATGTAAAAATTCATTTAACCAAATAGTTTTGTTCTAAGCTTAGTTTTGTCTAATATGGTTTGATTCACAACCAAAAACAATAAAATCAATGTAAAAATTCATTTAACGAAATAGTTTTGTTGTAAGCCCATTTAAACCAGAATCTACTAGGACTCGAAAATTTTGGGTGTAAGTACTTGGGGTCCGATTTTTTTTTTTTTTGGATTTTTGTCTAATATTGTTTGATTCACAACCAAAACAATAAAATCAATGTAAAAATTCATTAACGAAATAGTTTTGTTGTAAGCCCATTTTAACCAGAATCTACTACTACTCGAAAATTTTGGTTGTAAGTACTTGGGGTCCGATTTTTGTTTTTGGAATTTTTGTCTAATATGGTTTGATTCACAACCAAAAACAATTAAATCAATGTAAAAATTCATTTAACGAAATAGTTTTGTTGTAAGCCCATTTCAACCAGAATCTACTAGGTTTCGAAAATTTTGGTTGTAAGTACTTGGAGTCCGATTTTTTTTTGGATTATTGTCTAATATGGTTTGATTCACAACCAAAAACAATAAAATCATTGTAAAAATTCATTAACCGAAATAGTTTTGTTGTAAGCCCATTTCAACCAGAATCTACTTGGACTCGAAAATTTTGGGTGTAAGTACTTGGGGTCCGATTTTGTTTTTTGGATTTTTGTCTAATATGGTTTGATTCACAACCAAAAACAATAAAATCAATGTAAAAATTCATTTAACGAAATAGTTTTGTTGTAAGCCCATTTTAACCAGAATATACTCGAAAATTTTGGGTGTAAGTCGAATTTTGGGTGTAAGTACTTGGAGTCCGATTTTTTTTTTTTTTGGATTTTTGTCTAATATTGTTTGATTCACAACCAAAAACAATAAAATCAATGTAAAAATTCATTTAACGAAATAGTTTTGTTGTAAGCCCATTTCAACCAGAATCTACTAGGACTCGAAAATTTTGGGTGTAAGTACTTGGGGTCCGATTTTTTTTTTTGTGGATTTTTGTCTAATATGGTTTGATTTACAACCAAAAACAATAAAATCAATGTAAAAATTCATTTATCGAAATAGTTTTGTTGTAAGCCCATTTCAACCAGAATCTACCAGAATCTACTAAATCAATGTAAAAATTCATTTAACGAAATAGTTTTGTTGTAAGCCCATTTCAACCTGAATCTACTAGGACTCGAAAATTTTGGGTGTAAGTACTTGGGGTCCGATTTTTTTTTTGGATTTTGTCTAATATGGTTTGATTCACAACCAAAAACAATAAAATCAATGTAAAAAATTCATTTAACGAAATAGTTTTGTTGAAAGCCCATTTCAACCAGAATCTACTAGGACTCGAAAATTTTGGGTGTAAGAACTTGGGGTCCAATTTTTTTATTTTTAGATTTTAGTCTAATATGGTTTGATTCACAACCAAAAACAATAAAATCAATGTAAAAATTCATTTAACGAAATAGTTTTGTTGTAAGCCCATTTCAACCAGAATCTACTAGGACTCGAAAATTTTGGGTGTAAGTACTTGGGGTTTGACTTTTTTTTGGGATTTTTGTCTAATATGGTTTGATTCACAACAAAAAAACAATAAAATCAATGTAAAAATTCATTTAACGAAATAGTTTTGTTGTAAGCCCATTGTAGCCAGAATCTACTACGACTCAAAAATTTTGGGTGTAAGTACTTGGGGTCCGATTTTTTTTTTTGTGTTTTTGTCTAATATGGATTGATTCACAACCAAAAACAATAAAATCAATGTAAAAATTCATTTAACGAAATAGTTTTGTTGTAAGCCCATTTCAACCAGAATCTACTAGGACTCGAAAATTTTGGGTGTAAGTACTTGGGGTCCGATTTTTTTTTTTTTGGATTTTTGTCTAATATGGTTTGATTCACAACCAAAAACAATAAAATCAATGTAAAAATTCATTTAACGAAATAGTTTTTGTTGAAAGCCCATTTCAACCAGAATCTACTAGGACTCGAAAATTTTGGGTGTAAGTACTTGGGGTTTGACTTTTTTTTTGGGATTTTTGTCTAATATGGTTTGATTCACAACCAAAACAATAAAATCAATGTAAAAATTCATTTAACGAAATAGTTTTGTTGTAAGGCAATTTCAACCAGAATCTACTAGGACTCGAAAATTTTGGTTGTAAGTACTTGGGGTCCGATTTTTTTTTTGGATTTTTGTCTAATATGGTTTGATTCACAACCAAAAACAATCAAATCAATGTAAAAATTCATTTAAAGAAATAGTTTTGTTGTAAGCCCATTTCAACCAGAATCTACTAGGACTCGAAAATTTTGGGTGTAAGTACTTGGGGTCC
>CAKOBK010000736.1:0-80726 GCA_932526605.1 Nephrotoma flavescens
AAGACTTCTCGAGTAAGAATTTCTAGCAAAGTTTAAAATTCTGTGGAGCAAATACCAGAGATAAATTGCACTAGCGGTATATGCGGCTATTTAGGTCTTGGCTGTGCTAATAAACCTTGCGAATTTCATTTTCATATCAGGTAGAAAAATCATGTATATGATGTGTATTTATATATATAAAGACTTCTCGAGTGAAAATTTCTAGCTAACTTTAAAATTCTATGGAGCAAATACCAGAGATAAATTGCACTAGCAGTATATACTGCTATTTAGGTCTTGGCTGTGCTAATAAACCCTGCGAGTTTCATTTTCAAACCGGGTGGAAAAATGATGTAAATGTTGATGTGAATCTGTATGGATAAAGACTTCTCGAGTGACAATTAATAGCAAACTTTAAAATTCTGTGGAATAAATGTGATGTATATGATGTGTATTTGTGTACATGCGGCTATTTAGGTCTAGGCTGTGCTAATAAACCCTGCGAGTTTCATTTTCATATCAGGTGGAAAAATGATGTAAATGTTGATGTGAATCTGTATGGATAAAGACTTCTCGAGTGACAATTTCTAGTAAACTTTAAAATTCTGTGGAGCAAATACCAGAGATAAATTGCGCAAGCGGTACAAACAGCTATTTGAAACTTGCCTGTGCTAATAAATCCTGCGATTTTCATTTTCATATCAGGTGGAAAAATGATGTATATGATGTGTATTTGTGTGCATAAAGACTTCTCGATTGAGAATTTCTAGTAAATTTTAAAATTCTGTGAGGCAAATACCAGAGATAAATTGCACTAGCGGTATAAGCGGCTATTTAGGTCTTGGCTGTGCTAGTAAACCCTGCGAGATTCATTTTCATATCAGGTTGAAAAATGATGTACATGATGTGTATTTGTGTGCATAAAGACTTCTCGAGTGAGAATTTCTAGTAAACTTTAAAATTGTGTGGAGCAAATACAAGAGATAAATTGCACTAGCGGTATATGCGACTATTTAGGTCTTAGCTGTGCTAATAAACCCTGTGAATTTCATTTTCATATCAGATGGAAAAGTGATGTAAATGTTGATGTGAATCTGTATGGATAAAGACTTCCCGAGTGAGAATTTCTAGCAAACTTTAAAATTCTGTGGAACAAATACCAGAGATAAATTGCACTAGCGGTATATACGGCTGTTTATGTCTTGGCTGTGCTAATAAACTCTGTGAGTTTCATTATCATTTCAGGTGGAAAAATGATGTAAATGTTGATGTGAATCTGTATGGATAAAGACTTCTCGAGTGACAATTTCTAGCAAAGTTTAAAATTCTGTTGAACAAATACCAGAGATAAATTGCACTAGCGGTATATGCGGCTATTTAGGTTTTGGCTGTGCTAATAAACCCTGTGAATTTCATTTTCAAATACCAGAGATAAATTGCACTAGCGGTATATACGGCTGTTAAGGTCTTGGCTGTGCTAATAAACCCTGCGAGTTTAATTTTCAAAACGGGTGGAAAAATGATGTAAATGTTGATGTGAATCTGTATGGATAAAGACTTTTCGAGTGTGAATTACTAGCAAACTTTAAAATTCTGCGGATAAAATACCAGAGATAAATTGCACCAACGGTAAAAACTGATATTTAGGTCTTGGCTGTGCTAATAAACCCTGCGATTTTCATTTTCATATCAGGTGGAAAAATGATGTGTATTTGTGTGCATAAAGACTTCTCGAGTGAGAATTTCTAGTAAACTTTAAAATTCTGTGGAGCAAATACCAGAGATAAATTGCGCTAGCGGTATATATGGCTATATAGGTCTTGGCTGTGCTAATAAACCCTGCGTGTTTTATTTTCATATCAGGTGGAAAAATGATGTAAATGTTGATGTGAATCTGTATGGATAAAGACTTCTCGAGTGACAATTTCTAGCAAATTTTCAAATTCTGTGGAACAAATACCAGAGATAAATTGCACTAGCGGTATATGCGGCTACTTAGGTCTTGGCTGTGCTAATAAACCCTGCGAATTTAATTTTCATATCAGGTGGAAAAATGATGTATATGATGTGTATTTTTGTACATAAAGACTTCTCGAGTGAGAATTTCTAGTAAACTATAATATTATCTGGAGCAAATACTAGAAATAAATTGCACTAGCGGTATATACGGCTATTTAGGTCTTGGCTGTGCTAATAAACCCTGCGAATTTAATTTTCATATCAGGTGGAAAAATGATGTAAATGTTGATGTGAATCTGTATGGATAAAGACTTCTCGAGTGAGAATTTCTAGCAAACTTTAAAATTCTGTGGAATAAATACCAGAGAAAATTGCACTAGCGGTTTTACGGCTATACGTCTTGGCTGTGGTAATAAACCCTGATACTTTCATTTTCATATCAGGTGGAAAAATGATGTATATGATGTGTATTTGTGTGGATAAAGACTTCTCGAGTAAGAATTTCTAGCAAAGTTTAAAATTCTGTGGAGCAAATACCAGAGATAAATTGCACTAGCGGTATATGCGGCTATTTAGGTCTTGGCTGTGCTAATAAACCTTGCGAATTTCATTTTCATATCAGGTAGAAAAATCATGTATATGATGTGAATTTGTGTATATAAAGACTTCTCGAGTGAAAATTTCTAGCTAAATTTAAAATTCTATGGAGCAAATACCAGAGATTAATTGCACTAGCAGTATATACTGCTATTTAGGTCTTGGCTGTGCTAATAAACCCTGCGAGTTTCATTTTCATAACGGGTGGAAAAATGATGTAAATGTTGATGTGAATCTGTATGGATAAAGACTTCTCGAGTGACAATTAATAGCAAACTTTGAAATTCTGTGGAATAAATGTGATGTATATGATGTGTATTTGTGTACATGCGGCTATTTTGGTCTAGGCTGTGCTAATAAACCCTGCGAGTTTCATTTCCATATCAGGTGGAAAAATGATGTAAATGTTGATGTGAATCTGTATGGATAAAGACTTCTCGAGTGACAATTTCTAGTAAACTTTAAAATTCTGTGGAGCAAATACCAGAGATAAATTGCGCAAGCGGTATCAACGGCTATTTGAAACTTGCCTGTGCTAATAAACCCTGCGATTTTCATTTTCATATCAGGTGGAAAAATGATTTATATGATGTGTATTTGTGTGCATAAAGACTTCTCGATTGAGAATTTCTAGTAAATTTTAAAATTCTGTAAGGCAAATACTAGAGATAAATTGCACTTGCGGTATATGCGGCTATTTAGGTCTTGGTTGTGCTAATAAACCCTGCGAGATTCATTTTCATATCAGGTTGAAAAATGATGTACATGATGTGTATTTGTGTGCATAAAGACTTCTCGAGTGAGAAATTCTAGTAAACTTTAAAATTCTGTGGAGCAAATAAAAGAGATAAATTGCACTAGCGGTATATGCGGCTATTTAAGTCTTAGCTGTGCTAATAAACCCTTTGAATTTAATTTTCATATCAGGTGGAAAAGTGATGTAAATGTTGATGTGAATCTGTATGGATAAAGACCTCTCGAGTGAGAATTTCTAGCAAACTTTAAAATTCTGTGGAACAAATACCAGAGATAAATTGCACTAGCGGTATATACGGCTGTTTATGTCTTTGCTGTGCTAATAAGCCCTGTGAGTTTCATTATCATTTCAGGTGGAAAAATGATGTAAATGTTGATGTGAATCTGTACGGATAAAGACTTCTCGAGTGACAATTTCTAGCAAAGTTTAAAATTCTGTGGAACAAATACCAGAGATAAATTGCACAAGCGGTATATGCGGCTATTTAGGTTTTGGCTGTGCTAATAAACCCTGTGAATTTCATTTTCATATCAGGTGGAAAAATGATGTATAGGATGTGTATTTGTATACATAAAGACTTCTCGAGTGAGAATTTCTAGCAAACTTTAAAATTCTATGGAGCAACTACCAGAAATAAATTGCACTAGCGGTATATACGACTGTTTAGGTCTTGGCTGTGCCAATAAACCCTGCGAGTTTCATTATCATATCAGGTGAAAAAGTGATGTAAATGTTGATGTGAATCTGTATGGATAAAGACTTCTCGAGTTAGAATTTCTAGCAAACTTTAAAATTCTGTGGAACAAATACCAGAGATAAATTGCACTAAGCGGTATATACGGCTGTTTAGGTCTTGGCTGTGCTAATAAACCCTGCGAGTTTCATTATCATATCAGGTGGAAAGAAGATGTAAATGTTGATGTGAATCTGTATGGATAAAGACTTCTCGAGTGACAATTTCTAGCAAAGTTTAAAATTCTGTGGAACAAAAACCAGAGATAAATTGCACTAGCGGTATATGCGGCTATTTAGGTCTTGGCTGTGCTAATAAACTCTGCGAATTTCATTTTCATATCAGGTGGAAAAATGATGTATATGATTTGTATTTGTGTACATAAACACTTCTCGAGTGAGAATTTCTAGTAAATTATAAAATTATCTGGAGCAAATACTAGAGATAAATTGTATTAGCGGTATATACGGCTATTTAAGTCTTGGCTGTGCTAATAAACCCTGCGAATTTCATATTCATATCAGGTGGAAAACTGATGTAAATGTTGATGTAAATCTGTATGGATAAAGACTTCTCGAGTGACAATTTCTAGCAAACTTTAAAATTCTGTGGAACAAATACCAGAGATAAATTGTACTATCAGTATAAACGGCTATTTAGGTCTTGGCTGTGCTAATAATCCCTGCTATTTTCATTTTCATATCAGGTGGAAAAATGATGTATATGATGTGTATTTGTGTACATAAAGACTTCTCGATTGAGAGTTTCTAGCAAATTTTAAAATTCTGTAGAGCAAATACCAGAAATAAATTGCACTAGCGGTATATGCGGCTATTTAGGTCTTTTACTGTGCTAATAAACCCTGCGAATTTCATTTTCATATCAGGTGGAAAAATGATGTAAATGATGTGTATTTGTGTGGATAAAGACTTCGCGAGTGAGAATTTTTAGCAAAGTTTAAAATTATGTGGAGCAAATACCAGTGATAAATTGCACTAGCGGTGTATGCGGCTATTTAGGTCTTGGATGTGCTAATAAACCCTGCGAGTTTCATTTTCATATCATGTGGAAAAATGATGTATATGATGTGTATTTGTGTGGATAAAGACTTCTCGAGTGAGAATTTCTAGCAAATTATAAAATTCTGTGGAACAAATACCAGAGATAAATTGCACTAGCGGTGTATACGTCTGTTTAGGACTTGGGTGTGCTAATAAACCTTGCGAGTTTCATTATCATATCAGGTGGAAAAATGATGTAAATGTTGATGTGAATCTGTATGGATAAAGACTTCTCGAGTGACAATTTATAGAAAACTTTAAAATTCTGTGGAACAAATACCAGAGATAAATTGCACTAGCGGTATATGCGGCTAATTATTTCTTGGCTGTGCTAATAAACCCTGCTAATTTCATTTTCATATCAGGTGGAAAAATGATGTATATGATGTGTACTTGTGTGCATAGAGACTTCTCGAGTGAGGATTTCTAGTTAATTTTTAAATACTGTGGAACAAATACCAGAGATAAATTGCACTAGCAATTTATGCGGCTATTTAGGTCTTGGCTGTGCTAATAAACCCTGCGAATTTCATTTTCATATCAGGTGGAAAAATAATGTATATGATGTGTATTTGTGTACATAGACTTCTCGAGTGCGAATTTCTAGTAAATTATAAAATTATATGGAGCAAATACTAGAGATAAATTGCACTTGCGGTATATACGGCTATTTAGGTCTTGGCTGTGCTAATAAACCCTGTGAAATTCATTATCATTTCAGGTGGAAAAATGATGTAAATGTTGATGTGAATCTGTATGGATAAAGACTTCTCGAGTGAGAATTTCTAGCAAATTTTAAAATTCTGTTGAACAAATACCAGAGATAAATTGCACTAGCGGTATATGCGTCTATTTAGGTCTTGGCTGTGCTAATAAACTTTGCGAATTTGATTTTCATACCAGGTGGAAAAATGATGTATATGATGTTTATTTGTGTGGATAAAGACTTCTCGAGTGAGAATTTCAAGTTAATTATAAAATTATCTGGAGCAAAAACTAGAGATAAATTGCACTAGCGGTATATACGGCTTTTTAGGTCTTGGCTGTGCTAATAAACCCTGCGAATTTAATTTTCATATCAGGTGGAAAAATGATGTAAATGTTGATGTGAATCTGTATGGATAAAGACTTCTCGAGTGAGAATTTCTAGCAAAGTTTAAAATTCTGTGGAACAAATACCAGAGATAAATTGCACTAGCGGTATATGCGGCTATTTAGGTTTTGGCTGTGCTAATAAACCTTGCGAATTTCATTTTCATATCAGGCGGAAAAATGATGTATATGATGTGTATTTTTGTACATAAAGACTTCTCGAGTGAGAATTTCTAGTAAATTATAAAACTATTTGGAAAAAATACTAGAAATAAATTGCACAAGCGGTATATTCGGCTATTTAGGTCTTGGCTGTGCTAATAAACCCTGCGAAATTCATTTTCATATCAGGTGGAAAAGTGATGTAAATGTTGATGTGAATCTGTATGGATAAAGACTTCTCGAGTGAGAATTTCTAGCAAATTTTAAAATACTGTGGAACAAATACCAGAAATAAATTGCACTAGCGGTATATACGATTGTTTAGGTCTTGGCTGTGCTAATAAATCTTGCGAATTTCATTTTCATAACGGGTGAAAAAATGATGTAAATGTTGATGTGAATCTGTATGGATAAAGACTTCTCGAGTGAGAATTTCTAGCAAACTTTAAAATTCTGTGGAATAAATACCAGCGATAAATTGCACTAGCGGTTAATACCGCTATACGTCTTGGCTGTGCTCATAAACCCTGAGACTTTTATTTTCATATCAGGTGGAAAAATGATGTATATGATGTGTATTTGTGTGGATAAAGACTTCTCGAGTAAGAATTTCTAGCAAAATTTAAAATTCTGTGGAGCAAATACCAGAGATAAATTGCACTAGCGGTATATGCGGCTATTTAGGTCTTGGCTGTGCTAATAAACTCTGCAAATTTCATTTTCATATCAGGTGGAAAAATGATGTATATGATGTGTATTTGTGTACATAAAGACTTCTCGAGTGAGAATTTCTAGTAAATTATAAAATTATATGGAGCAAATACTAGAGATAAATTACACTAGCGTTATATACGGCTGTTTAGGTCTTGGCTGTGCTAATAAACCATGCGAGTTTCATTATCATATCAGGTGGAAAAATGATGTAAATGTTGATGTAAATCTGTATGGATAAAGACTTCTCGAGTGAGAATTTCTAGCAAATTTTAAAATTCTGTGGAACAAATACCAGAAATAAATTGCACTAGCGTTATATACGGCTGTTTAGGTCTTGACTGTGCTAATAAACCATGCGAGTTTCATTATCATATCGGGTGGAAAAATGATGTAAATGTTGATGTGAATCTGTATTGATAAAGACTTCTCGAGTGACAATTTCTAGCAAAGTTTAAAATTCTGTGGAACAAATACCAGAGATAAATTGCACTAGCGGTATATGCGGCTAAAAAGGTCTTGGCTGTGCTAATAAACCCTGCAAATTTCATTTTCATATCAGGTGGAAAAATGATGTATATGATGTGTATTTGTGTGCCAAGACTTCTCTAGTGAGAATTTCTGATAAATTTTAAAATTCTGTGAGGCAAATACCAGAGATAAATTGCACTAGCGGTATATGCGGCTATTAAGGTCTTGGCTGTGCTAATAAATCCTGCGAATTCTATTTTTATATCAGGTGGAAAAATTATGTATATGATGTGTATTTGTGTGGATAAAGACTTCTCGAGTGAGAATTTCTAGTAAATTTTAAAATTCTGTGGAGCAAATACCAGAGATAAATTACACTAGCGTTATATACGGCTGTTTAGGTCTTGGCTGTGCTAATTACCCTTGCGAGTTTCATTATCAAATCAGGTGGAAAAATGATGTAAATGTTGATGTGAATCTGTATGGATAAAGACTTCTCGAGTGACAATTTCTAGCAAAGTTTAAAATTCTGTGGAACAAATACCAGAGATAAATTGCACTAGCAGTTTATGCGGCTAATTATTTCTTGGCTGTGCTAATAAACCCTGCTAATTTCATTTTCATATCAGGTGGAAAAATGATGTATATGATGTGTACTTGTGTGCATAGAGACTTCTCGAGTGAGGATTTCTAGTTAATTTTTAAATACTGTGGAACAAATACCAGAGATAAATTGCACTAGCAATTTATGCGGCTATTTAGGTCTTGGCTGTGCTAATAAACCCTGCGAATTTCATTTTCATATCAGGTGGAAAAATAATGTATATGATGTGTATTTGTGTACATAGACTTCTCGAGTGCGAATTTCTAGTAAATTATAAAATTATATGGAGCAAATACTAGAGATAAATTGCACTTGCGGTATATACGGCTATTTAGGTCTTGGCTGTGCTAATAAACCCTGTGAAATTCATTATCATTTCAGGTGGAAAAATGATGTAAATGTTGATATGAATCTGTATGGATAAAGACTTCTCGAGTGAGAATTTCTAGCAAAGTTTAAAATTCTGTGGAACAAATACCAGAAATAAATTGCACTAGCGGTATATGCGGCTATTTAGGTTTTGGCTGTGCTAATAAACCTTGCGAATTTCATTTTCATATCAGGCGGAAAAATGATGTATATGATGTGTATTTTTGTACATAAAGACTTCTCGAGTGAGAATTTCTAGTAAATTATTAGACTATTTGGAAAAAATACTAGAAATAAATTGCACAAGCGGTATATTCGGCTATTTAGGTCTTGGCTGTGCTAATAAACCCTGCGAATTTCTTTTTCATATCAGGTGGAAAAGTGATGTAAATGTTGATGTGAATCTGTATGGATAAAGACTTCTCGAGTGAGAATTTCTAGCAAATTTTAAAATACTGTAGAACAAATACCAGAAATAAATTGCACTAGCGGTATATACGATTGTTTAGGTCTTGGCTGTGCTAATAAATCTTGCGAATTTCATTTTCATAACGGGTGAAAAAATGATGTAAATGTTGATGTGAATCTGTATGGATAAAGACTTCTCGAGTGAGAATTTCTAGCAAACTTTAAAATTCTGTGGAATAAATACCAGCGATAAATTGCACTAGCGGTTAATACCGCTATACGTCTTGGCTGTGCTCATAAACCCTGAGACTTTTATTTTCATATCAGGTGGAAAAATGATGTATATGATGTGTATTTGTGTGGATAAAGACTTCTCGAGTAAGAATTTCTAGCAAAATTTAAAATTCTGTGGAGCAAATACCAGAGATAAATTGCACTAGCGGTATATGCGGCTATTTAGGTCTTGGCTGTGCTAATAAACTCTGCAAATTTCATTTTCATATCAGGTGGAAAAATGATGTATATGATGTGTATTTGTGTACATAAAGACTTCTCGAGTGAGAATTTCTAGTAAATTATAAAATTATATGGAGCAAATACTAGAGATAAATTACACTAGCGTTATATACGGCTGTTTAGGTCTTGGCTGTGCTAATAAACCATGCGAGTTTCATTATCATATCAGGTGGAAAAATGATGTAAATGTTGATGTAAATCTGTATGGATAAAGACTTCTCGAGTGAGAATTTCTAGCAAATTTTAAAATTCTGTGGAACAAATACCAGAAATAAATTGCACTAGCGTTATATACGGCTGTTTAGGTCTTGACTGTGCTAATAAACCATGCGAGTTTCATTATCATATCGGGTGGAAAAATGATGTAAATGTTGATGTGAATCTGTATTGATAAAGACTTCTCGAGTGACAATTTCTAGCAAAGTTTAAAATTCTGTGGAACAAATACCAGAGATAAATTGCACTAGCGGTATATGCGGCTAAAAAGGTCTTGGCTGTGCTAATAAACCCTGCAAATTTCATTTTCATATCAGGTGGAAAAATGATGTATATGATGTGTATTTGTGTGCCAAGACTTCTCTAGTGAGAATTTCTGATAAATTTTAAAATTCTGTGAGGCAAATACCAGAGATAAATTGCACTAGCGGTATATGCGGCTATTAAGGTCTTGGCTGTGCTAATAAATCCTGCGAATTCTATTTTTATATCAGGTGGAAAAATTATGTATATGATGTGTATTTGTGTGGATAAAGACTTCTCGAGTGAGAATTTCTAGTAAATTTTAAAATTCTGTGGAGCAAATACCAGAGATAAATTACACTAGCGTTATATACGGCTGTTTAGGTCTTGGCTGTGCTAATTAACCTTGCGAGTTTCAATATCAAATCAGGTGGAAAAATGATGTAAATGTTGATGTGAATCTGTATGGATAAAGACTTCTCGAGTGACAATTTCTAGCAAAGTTTAAAATTCTGTGGAACAAATACCAGAGATAAATTGCACTAGCAGTTTATGCGGCTAATTATTTCTTGGCTGTGCTAATAAACCCTGCTAATTTTATTTTCATATCAGGTGGAAAAATGATGTATATGATGTGTACTTGTGTGCCTAGAGACTTCTCGAGTGAGGATTTCTAGTTAATTTTTAAATACTATGGAACAAATACCAGAGATAAATTGCACTAGCGGTGTATGCGGCTATTTAGGTCTTGGCTGTGCTAATAAACCCTGCGAATTTCATTTTCATATCAGGTGGAAAAATAATGTATATGATGTGTATTTGTGTACATAGACTTCTCGAGTGCGAATTTCTAGTAAATTATAAAATTATATGGAGCAAATACTAGAGATAAATTGCACTTGCGGTATATACGGCTATTTAGGTCTTGGCTGTGCTAATAAACCCTGTGAAATTCATTATCATTTCAGGTGGAAAAATGATGTAAATGTTGATGTGAATCTGTATGGATAAAGACTTCTCGAGTGAGATTTTCTAGCAAATTTTGAAATTCTGTTGAACAAATACCAGAGATCAATTGCACTAGCGGTATATGCGTCTATTTAGGTCTTGGCTGTGCTAATAAACTTTGCGAATTTGATTTTCATACCAGGTGGAAAAATGATGTATATGATGTTTATTTGTGTGGATAAAGACTTCTCGAGTGAGAATTTCAAGTTAATTATAAAATTATCTGGAGCAAAAACTAGAGATAAATTGCACTAGCGGTATATACGGCTTTTTAGGTCTTGGCTGTGCTAATAAACCCTGCGAATTTCATTTTCATATCAGGTGGAAAAATGATGTAAATGTTGATGTGAATCTGTATGGATAAAGACTTCTCGAGTGAGAATTTCTAGCAAAGTTTAAAATTCTGTGGAACAAATACCAGAGATAAATTGCACTAGCGGTATATGCGGCTATTTAGGTTTTGGCTGTGCTAATAAACCTTGCGAATTTTATTTTCATATCAGGCGGAAAAATGATGTATATGATGTGTATTTGTGTGGATAAAGACTTCTCGAGTGAGAATTTCTAGTAAATTTTAAAATTCTGTGGAGCAAATACCAGAGATAAATTATACTAGCGTTATATACGGCTGTTTAGGTCTTGGCTGTGCTAATTAACTCTGCGAGTTTCATTATCAAATCAGGTGGAAAAATGATGTAAATGTTGATGTGAATCTGTATGGATAAAGACTTCTCGAGTGACAATTTCTAGCAAAGTTTAAAATTCTGTGGAACAAATACCAGAGATAAATTGCACTAGCGGTATATACGGCTATTTAGGTCTTGGCTGTGCTAATAAACCCTGCGAGTTTCATTTTCATATCAAGTGGAAAAATGATGTAAATGTTGATGGATGTGAATCTGTATGGATAAAGACTTCTCGAGTGAGAATTTCTAGCAAACTTTAAAATTCTGTGGAATAAATACCAGCGATAAATTGCACTAGCGGTTAATACCGCTATACGTCTTGGCTGTGCTCATAAACCCTGAGACTTTTATTTTCATATCAGGTGGAAAAATGATGTATATGATGTGTATTTGTGTGGATAAAGACTTCTCGAGTAAGAATTTCTAGCAAAATTTAAAATTCTGTGGAGCAAATACCAGAGATAAATTGCACTAGCGGTATATGCGGCTATTTAGGTCTTGGCTGTGCTAGAAAACTCTGCAAATTTCATTTTCGTATCAGGTGGAAAAATGATGTATATGATGTGTATTTGTGTACATAAAGACTTCTCGAGTGAGAATTTCTAGTAAATTATAAAATTATATGGAGCAAATACTAGAGATAAATTACACTAGCGTTATATACGGCTGTTTAGGTCTTGGCTGTGCTAATAAACCATGCGAGTTTCATTATCATATCAGGTGGAAAAATGATGTAAATGTTGATGTAAATCTGTATGGATAAAGACTTCTCGAGTGAGAATTTCTAGCAAATTTTAAAATTCTGTGGAACAAATACCAGAAATAAATTGCACTAGCGTTATATACGGCTGTTTAGGTCTTGACTGTGCTAATAAACCATGCGAGTTTCATTATCATATCGGGTGGAAAAATGATGTAAATGTTGATGTGAATCTGTATTGATAAAGACTTCTCGAGTGACAATTTCTAGCAAAGTTTAAAATTCTGTGGAACAAATACCAGAGATAAATTGCACTAGCGGTATATGCGGCTAAAAAGGTCTTGGCTGTGCTAATAAACCCTGCAAATTTCATTTTCATATCAGGTGGAAAAATGATGTATATGATGTGTATTTGTGTGCCAAGACTTCTCTAGTGAGAATTTCTGATAAATTTTAAAATTCTGTGAGGCAAATACCAGAGATAAATTGCACTAGCAGTATATGCGGCTATTAAGGTCTTGGCTGTGCTAATAAATCCTGCGAATTCTATTTTTATATCAGGTGGAAAAATTATGTATATGATGTGTATTTGTGTGGATAAAGACTTCTCGAGTGAGAATTTCTAGTAAATTTTAAAATTCTGTGGAGCAAATACCAGAGATAAATTACACTAGCGTTATATACGGCTGTTTAGGTCTTGGCTGTGCTAATTAACCTTGCGAGTTTCAATATCAAATCAGGTGGAAAAATGATGTAAATGTTGATGTGAATCTGTATGGATAAAGACTTCTCGAGTGACAATTTCTAGCAAAGTTTAAAATTCTGTGGAACAAATGCCAGAGATAAATTGCACTAGCAGTTTATGCGGCTAATTATTTCTTGGCTGTGCTAATAAACCCTGCTAATTTCATTTTCATATCAGGTGGAAAAATGATGTATATGATGTGTACTTGTGTGCCTAGAGACTTCTCGAGTGAGGATTTCTAGTTAATTTTTAAATACTATGGAACAAATACCAGAGATAAATTGCACTAGCGGTATATGCGGCTATTTAGGTCTTGGCTGTGCTAATAAACCCTGCGAATTTCATTTTCATATCAGGTGGAAAAATAATGTATATGATGTGTATTTGTGTACATAGACTTCTCGAGTGCGAATTTCTAGTAAATTATAAAATTATATGGAGCAAATACTAGAGATAAATTGCACTTGCGGTATATACGGCTATTTAGGTCTTGGCTGTGCTAATAAACCCTGTGAAATTCATTATCATTTCAGGTGGAAAAATGATGTAAATGTTGATGTGAATCTGTATGGATAAAGACTTCTCGAGTGAGAATTTCTAGCAAATTTTGAAATTCTGTTGAACAAATACCAGAGATAAATTGCACTAGCGGTATATGCGTCTATTTAGGTCTTGGCTGTGCTAATAAACTTTGCGAATTTGATTTTCATACCAGGTGGAAAAATAATGTATATGATGTTTATTTGTGTGGATAAAGACTTCTCGAGTGAGAATTTCAAGTTAATTATAAAATTATCTGGAGCAAAAACTAGAGATAAATTGCACTAGCGGTATATACGGCTTTTTAGGTCTTGGCTGTGCTAATAAACCCTGCGAATTTAATTTTCATATCAGGTGGAAAAATGATGTAAATGTTGATGTGAATCTGTATGGATAAAGACTTCTCGAGTGAGAATTTCTAGCAAAGTTTAAAATTCTGTGGAACAAATACCAGAGATAAATTGCACTAGCGGTATATGCGGCTATTTAGGTTTTGGCTGTGCTAATAAACCTTGCGAATTTCATTTTCATATCAGGCGGAAAAATGATGTATATGATGTGTATTTGTGTGGATAAAGACTTCTTGAGTGAGAATTTCTAGTAAATTTTAAAATTCTGTGGAGCAAATACCAGAGATAAATTATACTAGCGTTATATACAGCTGTTTAGGTCTTGGCTGTGCTAATTAACTTTGCGAGTTTCATTATCAAATCAGGTGGAAAAATGATGTAAATGTTGATGTGAATCTGTATGGATAAAGACTTCTCGAGTGACAATTTCTAGCAAAGTTTAAAATTCTGTGGAACAAATACCAGAGATAAATTGCACTAGCAGTTTATGCGGCTATTTAGGTCTTGGCTGTGCTAATCAACCCTGCAAATTTCATTTTCATATCAGGTGGAAAAATGATGTATATGATGTGTATTTGTGTACATAAAGACTTCTCGAGTGAGAATTTCTAGTAAATTATAAAATTATATGGAGCAAATACTAGAGAAAAATTGCACTAGCGGTATATACGGCTAGTAAGGTCTTTACATTTTCATATCAGGTGGAAAAGTGATTAAAATGTTGATGTGAATCTGTATGGATAAAGACTTCTCGAGTAAGAATTTCTAGCAAAGTTTAAAATTCTGTGGAGCAAATACCAGAGATAAATTGCACTAGCGGTATATACGGCTATTTAGGTCTTGGCTGTGCTAATAAACCCTGCGAGTTTCATTTTCATATCAAGTGGAAAAATGATGTAAATGTTGATGTGAATCTGTATGGATAAAGACTTCTCGAGTGACAATTTCTAGCAAACTTTAAAATACTGTGGAACAAATACCAGAAATAAATTGGACTAGCGGTATATGCGGCTATTTTGATTTTGGCTATGCTCATAAACCCTGCGAATTTCATTTTCATATCAGGTGGAAAGATGATGTATATGATGTGTATTTGTGTACATAAAAACTTCTCGAGTGAGAATTTCTAGTAAATTTTAAAATTCTGTGGAGCAAATACCAGAGATAAATTGCACTAGCGTTATATACGTCTGTTTAGGTCTTGGCTGTGCTAATAAACCCTGCGAGTTTCATTATCATATCAGGTAAAAAAATGATGTAAATGTTGATGTGAATCTGTATGGATAAAGACTTCTCGAGTGACAATTTCTAGCAAAGTTTTAAATTCTGTGGAACAAATATAACTAAATATAACTAAATATAAATATATATAACTAAAATATAACTAAAATCGTCAATTCTACGATATACTCTACTATTAGCGATCACAATTTCCTTTTGTCAATTTTTTTCTTTACTTCTAAGTATATTAAGAAAACTCTTGAAAAGAAAATAGTAGACATGGCAAAAGCTAATGAATTATTCAATAATTTTCTACTTGCAATGCCATTTAATGTGAAAGATCCGAATAACACTATAGAAATTATTGTTGAAAAATATGGTGAATTGATAGATAGTTACTCAAAGACAATAAGTGTCGATGTTAAGCTGAAAAATACGGTATGTCCGTGGATCACACTTGAAATTTGGAGTGATATTCGTAAAAAAAAATAAAGTTTTAAAAAAAATTAAACGTAATCCTAGTAACGTTGCTCTGAAATCTGAATTGGAACGTGTATCTAAATTATTAGCTTCTAAAAAATATTATGCTAAAAAGCGTTACTTTAGTAATATGTTTACAGATTTAAATCAGAGAGATTTATGGAAGAACGTAAACTTATTTTTTAATAAAAATCTCGATTCACTTAAATTGGATAAAATTTTCTTTAATGGCCGATACGTAAGTGATTCTCTTGTGATAGCTAATCTTCTCAATTGCTTCTTTGTTGACGCAGGTTACTTAATCAGTGAATCTATTACCTCCGACAGAGACATACACAGGTTTGGAACTATTAAATGGATTTCAGATGGCATGTATCTATCACCAATTACACCTGCTGAAGTTTGTAATGTTATCTGTTCGCTTAGTAGTGGTAAAGGTGGAGGTCCGCAGAAAATTAATAGCTGCGCGCTGAAATGTAGAATTGAGTTTTTTTCGAACATGTTGTCTGATATTTTTAATGAAGCTTTAATAACTGGTGTATATCCCAAATGTTTAAAGTCGCTAAAGTAATTCCTATTCTCAAGAATGGAGATTGTTCTTTACTTAATAACTATAGGCCTATTTCTACTCTTTCTATATTTGATAAAATTTTTGAAAAATTAATATTTTCGCGTTTAATAACGTTTTTAAATTATAATAATTTTTTTTATTCCTACCAATATGGTTTTAGAAAAGGTTTAGGAACTGAATTGGCATTGGCAGAAATTGGGAGTATGATATATACTGCTTTTGATTCAAAAAGATATGTTGGGGCGCTTTTCTTGGATTTACAGAAAGCATTTTATTGTATTGATCATCAGTTACTTCTAAGTAAATTATACTGTTACGGCATACGTGGCATTCCTTACAATTTATTTAAAAGTTATTTATCAAATCGAAAACAGTATGTGATGATAAATGGAGTAGGAAGTGAAATGTTAGATATCAAATATGGTGTCCCTCAAGGTAGTGTTTTAGGACCACTTTTGTTCCTCATTTATATTAATGATATTTCCTATTTGCCGCTCAAGGGTCATATTAGAATATTTGCAGATGATACTGCTTTATTTTATGAAACCCATGATCCAGACAGTATATTGATTGATATGAAACATGACCTTAGCATACTTTTAGAATATTTTAATTCCAATTTAATTGCTCTCAATATATCTAAAACCAAATATATGGTATTTCGTTCCCCTTATAAATCGATGACTAGTTTACCTCTATTTAAAGTTAATAACATTAATATTGAGAGAGTTAGTTCATTCAAATATTTGGGAGTTACTGTAGCGTTTAGCATGATTTGGAGTGTATCGTATAAAAAAAAATTTAATTGAAACAAGAAAAAAAATAAATAAAAATACAAATACAAATAATAAAATGGAAATTCTAGTAAAATAAAGAAACAGGGGAAAAAAATACTGTCCACACCATGCTTGCTATAGATTTGACCTACTCAGGGACTCAAGCGGTTGTTGCGCGGCTAAGCGTCAGGGGAGTGGGGTGGGTATAAGAGTATGAGTAGGCCAGGGTTAACCGCTATTAGGAAATACTAATTACCTATATACCGACATACCGACCTTGACACTCACCCTAGTTCATCCTCAATTTACTATTTTACATTGATCTCATTTTTTCTGTGCGAATTAATAACGACATAAAATATTGAATTTTAACTAAAGTATTCATAAAATTTATTATGGCAATAAAAAAAAATGAAAATAAAATACAATTGTGAGAAATTCCGACAGATTATAAAAACTACCTACATAGCTATATCTACCATCCTAACTAACTTATATTAAAAGTTTTAACTACCCGCCACCAAATTAAATACCAATGAATCATTAAAAATAAAAAAAAATATTTTGTTTTTGTGTAATGAAAAAAAAATTATACATAAAATTCTTACGGTGTTGAGTTGATAGTTGTCGTTGAGCTTGATGCGTCGAATCCAAAATTGATGACGTGTTGAATGATGTTGAAGCTCGATTTTAAGTATAGATGAATGGTAAAAAGAAATCCCTTTCAGGATATTTTCATTTGATTAATAATAATTATTAATATTATTATCATTATTATTATTATTATTATTATTATAAATTATTATAAATTATTATTATTATACATTATCATTATTATAATTTCCGGCTTAAAATGTCTGTTAATATTACTAACTGTTGCGATATTTTTTTTAAATTTATATTACTCTATAATTATAACTAGAATTTTATTATCTTTCCATATTAGCTTATGCTCGTACTATGTAATTTATAATTCTTCTTTTTTTCTGTAGCTTCGGCTTATCCAATCACCTTCGGCACACTTTAACTTTTTCGCAAATATCACATCTTATACTCACGAATATTTAAATTAAGAATTATTGTTTATTAACCTTGGCTTGGGCCTGCTCTTAAAATTAAATATCAATTTCTTTTTCGTTTATTTTTTCCTCTATTTTTGTTGTTATTGTACATTACACCATTAATCAAATTACACCAAAACAAATTGTCTATACACTAATAAAATAAATGTTTATGGCCACTTTCTTTTCATACATCGTCCATTATCAATCACTCTTCACTAACAAGTTCTTTTTACTTAAATAAGTATATAGTTCACACTATAAATCGATTTACTTTATTACACGGTTTTTTATTTTATCAACATAATGGTAACATACAGTTTACTTTATTCTATATTAAATTTTCGGTACTTCTCACTCAATCAAAGTTAAAACTTAACTTAAAAAGAATTATAGCTTTTGTACAAAATTATTCTTTAATTTTCAATTTTATTACGCACGCCCGAAATGATCGCCAAACTCAAACTGACCTCCCAAAACCAAAATTTTTTTTTCTTTTTCATCCTCGCAAAAAAAAAAATCGCGAAAAAAAACCGAAAAATCTATTTTTGCTAAGTCATCATTTCAACTGCTTTATCGACCACCGATATTTTTTCAAAATCAACTGACTTAAATTATCGATCGATCGATATTTTCCTTTGACGATAACTTTCAATTACCGATTCGCACATCACAATATCGGAGTCAACATTTAGGGATATTTTAAATGAAAGTTTGCTGACATACACAAAACGTACTTCAGGCGGTTTACATATAAATTCAAAAATAATTCAGAAACTTGTAACGATGACATTCGAAATCGTTACATTACATTTGACGAACATATGTTTTTGGATGATCACATCAATATTACAAGTAAGAAAATTGCTCCACTTGTTGGGTTATTCAGAAAATTATCTTTCTTTGTTCCTACTAGGGTATTGCTAATGATTTATTTTTCGTTTATTCATTCGCGACTTAGTTATGGCCTTATCGTATATGGAACAGCTACCTTAACCAGGCTGAAGAAATTGCAAGTTATGCAAAACAACAGTGTAAAAGCCGTTTACAGATTGCCACTTCTATTTTCCACTAGGTTGTTATATAGCAAAGATGATATTATGATATTGCTTATAAATGTCTTATATAAGCTACAATTAACCCTTTATATGTATCAAATGTGGTGTCCCTCAAGGTAGTGTTTTAGGACCACTTTTGTTCCTCATTTATATTAATGATATTTCCTATTTGCCGCTCAAGGGTCATATTAGAATATTTGCAGATGATACTGCTTTATTTTATGAAACCCATGATCCAGACAGTATATTGATTGATATGAAACATGACCTTAGCATACTTTTAGAATATTTTAATTCCAATTAAATTGCTCTCAATATATCTAAAACCAAATATATGGTATTTCGTTCCCCTTATAAATCGATGACTAGTTTACCTCTATTTAAAGTTAATAACATTAATATTGAGAGAGTTAGTTCATTCAAATATTTGGGAGTTACATTTGACGAACATATGTTTTGGGATGATCACATCAATATTACAAGTAAGAAAATTGCTCCACTTGTTGGGTTACTCAGAAAATTATCTTTCTTTGTTCCTACTAGGGTATTGCTAATGATTTATTTTTCGTTTATTCATTCGCGACTTAGTTATGGCCTTATCGTATATGGAACAGCTACCTTAACCAGGCTGAAGAAATTGCAAGTTATGCAAAACAAAAGTGTAAAAGCCGTATACAGATTGCCACTTCTATTTTCCACTAGGTTGTTATATAGCAAAGATGATATTATGATATTGCCTATAAATGTCTTATATAAGCTACAATTAACCCTTTATATGTATAAAAGCCTAAATGTATCTTCATTTATGTCTAATATAGACTTTAATTACGCTCATCATGTGTATTCAACTCGAAATTGTAACAGAATTGATTCGCATCATATTAGAACTGAATTTGGTAGAAAATCGATCACGTTTATGGGCCCATTTATTTATAATCAGGTACCTGAATTTATAAAGCAATCTGAAACCTACTTACAATTTAAAAAAAATATTAAAAATTACTTTAAATCAAATATTCTATTATTTTGGAACTAAATCTCTGTTATCTTTAATTTTAAAATTTTATAATATTTATATATCTATGAATGTAAATTTTGTAACTTTTGTATAATTATGTATAACAACTTGGATTATCCTTAAAGAAACATTAAATTCACTGGATAATCCGCAGTTGTTATTAAATGAGAATGAACAATAAAAAAAAAAAAAAAAAAAAAAAAAAACAAATACCAGAGATAAATTGCACTAGCAGTTTATGCGGCTATTTAGGTTTTGGCTGTGCTAATAAACTCTGCTATTTTCATTTTCATATCAGGTTTAAAAATAATGTATATGATGTGTATATGTGTACATAAAGATTTCTCGAGTGAAAATTTCTAGCAAATTTTAAAATTCTATAGAGCAAATATTAGAGATAAATTGCACTAGCGGTATATACGGCTGATCAGGTCTTGGCTGTGCTAATAAACCCTGCGACTTTCATTTTTATATCAGGTGGAAAAATGATGTAAATGATGTGTATTTGTGTGCATAAAAACTTCTCGAGTGAGAATTTCTAGTAAATTTTAAAAGTATATGGAGCAAACACTAAAGATAAATTGTACTAGCGGTATATACGGCTATTAAGGTCTTGGCCGTGCCAATAAACCCTGCGAATTTCATTTTCATATCAGGTGGAAAATTGATGTAAATGTTGATGTGAATCTGTATGGATAAAGACTTCTCGAGTTATTGTAGTTATTATATTGTAATTAGTCCATATTGTAATATGTGATTGTTTACGTTGTAAATGTTGTAGTGAATGTTGTAAGAATAAATGTTGTACGATGTGGAATTGTTGTACAAGTATTTATTGTTGGTAGTAATTGATTTCAAATATGAATTATGCGCTAATATTGTACATAGCGTATATATTGTACTTGTAGGTATTATAGTTTTAAATATGCGAGTTTTAAATGTTGTAAAATGTGTATATATATATTGTGTATGAGGATAGAATCGTAGAGAGTTAATATTGTGGAATAGATTATGAAAATGTTATAAATATTTGTATGTAATTGATAATGGTAATGGTTTGAATTATACTTATTTAGTAGATGATAAATTTAATTGTTAACTGGATTAAATATATTGTGAAATGGTATTATATAATTTGATAAAATATAATAAAATGTAATGGAAATTAAATTGTAGTGTTAAATTCTTACCTGATTACACTTGTATTTGAAGAGTTGATGAATGTTATACGTTAAATAGAATTGAATGCACTGTATGTCACTATTTTAAATCAAAACACAATTAATTTATTAGATTGATTACTTTGTGATTTATAGTTTTATTAACAATTAAATTTCGATACAATAATTCACATATAATAACAATTTGCTTATGGATTTTTCTTGTAATATTTTAGTAACTTTTATAGGTATGTCTATTTAGACTTTTAACTTGAACTTATTAAATTTTGATTGATGGACTGTTCAATTCGATTACACACAGAGTGGATATAAATTTCACGTATAGATAGATTTTAAAATATTTAGTTCACACTACTTAGACTTTTACTTGAACTGATTAAATTTGAATTTTGTATATGAATTATATGAAAGTATATAAAAGCTTTATTGATAGACTTTTCAATTTGATTACACACTGAGTAGATATAAATTTCACATATAGATTTTAAAATATTTGGTTCACACTACTTAGACTTTTACTTGAGTTAATTAAATTAGTTTATTGATGAGACACTATTTTGTGGTTGACCACTTTTTCTGATTGACTAAAAAAACATTTTACAATTTTTTGGCTTATATACTATAGCCTTTATTATTTTTTGTTTTCATTTCAAAATGGTGCTGAGTGGTAGTTTTCCACTCGTAAATTTTTGTGTCACACATTTAAATTGTTTTAAAAAATTTTAATTGGGTTTTGGGTCAGAAAATTAATAACTTGTTCGAATTTTAATTTGCATGAAATTACATTTTTTCTCATGTGTAAGGTTTCTTGCGGGTTTGTTTTTAATGTTTGTAATTTTCTTAAATTCTTTACGCACACTTGTTTTTGTGCGTGGCGCGTGGGAATAGAAAAATTAGAACATTGTTTGCTTTTGATTGAAATGTTGATTGGAATGTTAATGGATCTATGTGCTGTTTGGGGTGGTTATTTCGCAACACTTCCCCCGTTTGAAAAAGCTAAAATTTTGAGGTTGTTGAAAAAATTTTTGCTAATATGATATATGTGTATATGTGTCTTGGTTGTTTCGTTGACGTGTTGGTTTGAAGTTCGTTGTGCTGCTTGTGCGTTTTCTGAGATGAATTTTGTCTGGTTTTTTAATGTTGCTGTTGTTCCGTTTCTCTGGTCTTGTATTTTGTTCTTGTATGTTCTGATGTTGTTCATTTAGGTTACCAAGTGTTATTAGTTTTCTATTCAATATTATATGTGTATTTAATTTGTATAGAGTAATAAGTTATTTGTTGTTATATATTTGTTGTTGTATTATTGTCTATTATTATTACTACATTTTTGTCTATGTACCTTCATGTGGTGTAGGTTATTGTCCTTAGTTTCTTGTTGTTTCTTAAAGACCTTGACTTTCATGTGGTTGTCTCTTATTTCTCGTTTTTATTTTTCCTGCTTCGGTGTTGTCTTTTTTTCGCGTGCCGTTATTGTGTATTTTGCTGTTCCTTGACCTACAGTCGTTCGTTTGTTTACATATCATATTACCATTTTGCTTATTTTCAACCTTGACAATTTATGTTTATTATTTGTATTACTTGACCGAGAAATTTTACTGTGTAATTTTATGCAACGTAGTATTGTTTTTTATGATGCCCGTTTTGTACAGTTATGTGTTTTTACGTATGTATATATTTTGATGACAATATTGTGTTGTTTTATATGTATAATTAGAAATATGAAAAGTATGTACTTTAATAAGTAAGGTTTTCATTGTGTGTGCAATATTTTTGAGTGAAGCCATTTTTGTTTTTCTTATATACTTTAGTTTTTTTTTTTTTTTAGTGTGTGTTTCATTTTGTTTTTATCGTGATATTTAGTTTTTTATATGACAATGATTTTAGTGTGAAAGTAAAATTTTTTTTTTTTTGTATGTGTAATTTGGGATATGAATTTTTATTTGTGCATGATTTATTTTTGTTTTCTTATGTACTAATTGAATTTTTATTGATAGTTCCCTTATATACTAAATGCTTTAATTTTTGAAAGTTTTCTTATATGCTAAATGTTTTATTTTGTTTTTGTTTTGATTGATCGAGATATAGTATAAAATAATATTATTGATTTAAATGGTATTGATTTTGTTGCTTAGATATCTAATATTTGAAAAAAGAAATTTTATCTTAGTTGGTAGGTGTTAGTTTTTTTTTGAAATAATAATTTTTAAAGTATAGCCTGTTCTTCCTCGAGTGTTAGTTTTTTATTGTTTTGTTCGTTGAAGAAAAAGCTATTTTAATATTTTACCGTTTAATGCATTTAAATTTTTGCATTTTCTAGTTCGGTCATTTTTTTCTCGTTCCATGTTGGCTTATTAATGTGTGTTTTAGTGTACCCATGGCCTATTTGTTGTGTTGTGTGTCTGCACGGTAATGGTAATTGTATTTATTATATTTAGTAATTTCTTAGTCCTGGTCCTGTGAAATATTATTAAAGCGGTTATTATTGTTTTGTTCGTGTTAATGCGATAGTAATGTTGAATTTCATTTTGTTACCTGTAAAGTTTATTTAAGAATTTAAGTTAATTTTAGTTTTGTTTGAGTAACCTGTTGTTATGGACTTTTATGAATTTTCTGTTGATTTCTATGGTAGTATTTACAGGTGAATTTATTTCTATAACTTTGTATGGGCCTAGCCACAAGGCATCTTGTTTTGTTCGTCTGTTCTCGTTTTTTAGCCAGACTAAGTCGTTCGGTTCGAGAATCAATGGTTTTGTTGATTTGTCATATTGTGTCTTGACTTGTAATTTTTTGCTAATGATTTTTTCTCGGGCTATTGCGTGTGCGACCCTTAGTCTTGCTTTCAGTTCGTTAACATAGTCATCGTAATTGTATATCGGTTCTGGGTCTTTCTGTACTGCGCTGGGGATTAATGCTGGTCGTCCGTAAACTAATTCGTAGGGGGTAAAGTTTGTTGAACAGTGTGGTGTAGTGTTATACACAAATATTGCGTAGTGGCACATTTCGTCCCAATTGTTTCGATCGAGGTTGGTGAAAGACCTTAAATATTCTTTCAATGTGTTATGCGACTTTTCAAGTGCACCGTTTGTTTCTGGGTGATATGCAGTGGTTGTTAAGTGTTTTAATTTTAGAAGTTTGCAGAGTTCTTTAAATGTGTTACTCATGAAATTACTGCCTTGATCTGTTAATATTTTTTCGGGGATTCCGTATTTTGTGATATATTGCTCGCATAGTGCTCTTGCCACTGTGCTAGCGTTCTGGTTTGGTATAGGAATAGCACCTGAGAATTTGGATAAGTCGTCTTGAAAAGTGAGCAGATAATTATTTGAATTTTCTGTTGTTGGAAGAGGGCCAACAATATCGAAAGCTACGCGTTGGAAGGGGTGTTCTGATGTGTCAGTCAATTGTAGTGGTACTTTTGTCTTTCTGTGGGTTTTATTTCTTTTGCATGTGTGACAGTTTCTAATTAATTTGTTGATGTCTAGTAACATTTTCGGCCAGTAGTATAGCATTCTGATACGTTTGTATGTGCGCCATGTGCCTGCATGACCGCCTAGAGGTAGATTGTGATATTCATTTAAAATTTGTTGTCTTTTTCTTATGTCTGTCACGACTTCTATTTTATTATTTCTTAAGTTATTTGAATCTACATTTTGAGTGAATTCTTCTTGTGCTAGTGTGGTTGTTTTGTTCATTAAATTTTTTTTTTGGTTCTGTGGTTTTGCGCAATTTGGAGGTGTGTTTGTGTTATTAGAGTTTGTAGAATCTGTCTGGGGATGGTGGACTGGATTTGGGTTTGTATTGGATGTTGTGTCTAGTTGGGTTTTGGCTTGTGCCCTTGTGATTGCTGAGATTTGATTTTGTTGTTTAATTCTGCTGAGTGCGTCTGCGTTTGTGTTGGCTTTACCAGATTTGTGTATAATTTCGAAATTATATTCAGATAACTTTAGGTTCCATTTTAAGATTCTGTTAGGTATTTTTGTTAGATTTCCTGTAAGTGGTTTATGGTCAGTGATTATTGTGAATTTCTTGCCATAGAGATATGGTCTAAAGTTATTTACCGCCCAATAGATGGCTAACATTTCCTTCTCTATTGTGCTGTAATTTCTTTCTGATTTGCCTAATGCTCTGCTGGCGTAGGCTACTGGGAACTCTGTTTGGTTTTGGGTTTGTGAAAGGACTGCTCCTAAACTGTAGTCACTTGCGTCAGTAGTAAGAGTAAAGGGTTTATTCATGTCAGGGTACTTAAGGATGGGGGGTTTATCAATAGGTTTTTCAATGTGGATAGAGCTGTTTTACAATTTTCTGTAAAAATGAATGGGGTACCTTTTCTGGTCAATTTTGTTAGTGGTTCGGCGATTTCGGAGAATTTCGGTATAAAGCGGCGGTAGTAATTTGCGAGACCTAGAAAAGATTGTGTTTCTCTTATATTTTTAGGTTCTGGAAAGTTTTGAACTGCTTCTACAGTTTGAACTCGGGTTGGGTTTAATTCCTTCTGGGGTTATGAGATGGCCTAAGAATGTTATTTCTTTCCTTAGAAATTGGCATTTTGTGCATTGTAGTTTTAAGTTGTTTACTCTGCAGATTTGGAAAATTTCTAGAAGTTTGTTATTGTGATCTTTTAGATTTTTACCGTAGATAATTACATCGTCTAGGTATATAAAGCCTTTTAAACCTTGAAATCCTCTTAGGACGTGGTTTATTGTTCTTTGGAAAGTGGCCTGCGAATTTTTGAGGCCGAAGGGCATTCTATTGAATTCAAAATGACCGTAATCTGTACTGAAGGCTGTTTTGTGTGCATCGTTGGGATTCATTTCTATCTGATGGTAACCGCTAGCCATATCTAGCGTTGAAAAATATTGTGCATGACCGAGTTGGTCTAAGATGTCATTAATGTTGGGTAAAGGGAAGGAATCGCCAATTGTGATCTCGTTTAGTTTGCGAAAGTCAACGACTACGCGCCATTTGGGTTTGCCGTCGCTTCCTGGTTTCTTGGGAACTGCTAGGAGTGGACTATTGAAGGGACTGGTACTGGGTTGTATTTTTCCGTCATCTAACATTTCTTGTACTTGTCTGTTGATTTCTTCTTTGTGTGTCTGAGGCAGTCTGTATCTTTGTACGTGTATCGGTTTTGAATCTGTGTATAGATTTATGTTGTGGTATATGCCCTGAATGCTTGTCAGTTTGTCACCTTCCAAAAAGAATATGTCTTCGTATTGGAGGCATAAGTCCAGTATTGTCATATTCTCCTCTACGTTATTATTTTTATCTAGATTGTTTGTTATCGTTTTAATGATCTGGTCTTGCCGTGAAGAATAGTCTATTGTTTGTTCCGTGTGGTAATACTGTATGTCTTTCGGTAGGGTTTCTAAGATTGGTTTAAAGTCTGATATTTCGTTGTCCCGTGGTAGCGTGTTTGCTATCATGATTTTTGCTTTGTAATTGATTGGTTGTATTAATGTGTGAGGAATAAATATCCCTGGTTTTATTTCCGTTGCCGTGCAAATTGTCGGTTCGTTTGTGGATGTTTGTATTTCGATAATTGTTTCACTTCTAGCTGGTAGAATTATATTGTAATTAGTTTTGTTTGAAAATTTGATTAAATGTCCGTTGATTTTAATATTATTGGTACTGTAGAGTATGTCTGCTTTAAATTTGTCAAAGAAGTCTCTTCCTACTATTCCGTCTTCGAGAATTTGGAAATCGTTCGGTACTGTGTGGAATTTGTGTTGGATTTTTAGTTCGTCGTTTAATTGTAGTGTTAGTGTTAGTGATCCGTTAGTTTTTACTGAGCCTGTTCCAATGCCTGATAGTGTTAGTGTATCTAGTTTGTTAACTTTGTCCGTATTGATATGTTTCTGTTTAATGATTGATACGTCTGCACCTGAATCTATTAATAAATTTGGTCTTGTTTCCTGGTTTATAAGAGGGGATATAGTGTCTCTGTTCGTTTTGTATTTGGATAATAAATTTATTAACGTGGGTTTCTCTGGGTAGAGTAGATTTTTTAAGCTGTTGTGGTCAGTTTCGTCTAGTTCTTGTTCTAGGAAGTTTGTTTTAATTTGATTTTGTTGTTTTTGTTTCGTGGTAGAGGATTTGTAACTTTGTTCGATTTTAAGAGTTTGTTTGATGTGGTTTGGTTTACGTGTGGACGTGTGTTTGATATTTTTGTTATTCGAAAGTTTGTAGAGTATGTTTTTATTATGTGATAAATTTTGTTTTATGTTTGATAGTGTGTTTTGTTTGATAGTCGTTATTTGTTGTTTGATTTTAGATAATTGTGTTTTTGCTACGTTATGATATTTTGAGAATTTGGTAGAAAGGTATAGGGTTATGATGTGTATTACTAGAAATATGTTGTCAATTTGTAAGTTTGCTGTTTCTTGGATAATGTCGTCGTCGTCTGTTTGTATTTCGTGTAATTCTAATGTTGGAGCGTCTTGGCCTGAATGATTGTTTTCTGTTTGTTTGTTTGTGTCATGAGCGTCTGGGCTCTTTTCCTTATTTACTAAAATTTTTGTGGGAGCGTCTGGGCTCGATTTCTTATATACTACTTGTTTAGTGGGAGCGTCTGGGCTCGTCTGTTTGTTTGTTACTGATTTACGAGGAGCGTCTGGGCTCTTTTGTTTATTTATTAGAATAGAGTGAGCGTCTTGGCTCGTATGATCGAAATGGTTTAGGTACATTTCTGGAATGATACCCATTTGGAGAGAGTAGTTTTGATTATCTGTTTGTTCGTTATATGTTTGGTTTGTTTGATTTTGATCCGGTGGCAGTGGCTCTCCTACAGCTGGTCGGATCGGCTGGAGTTTCCCTGTTGAGACTGTTGTGGTGTGTTATGATCGGTTTGTGCTTGCTGTGGGTATAATGTGTTGATTCTCATTCCTGTGAATTTTTCTGCTAAGCCGTTTGTGTCGGGGGATGCGTTTGGTTTTGTGTTGGTATTATGTTGAGCTGGGTTTCTTGTGTAGAATTTACTTCGGCATTCGTCAAATGTATGTCCTGTAGTAATTTTACAATGAGAGCAATATTTTGGTACGAAGTTGCTCCTGCGTTGGTTCGGTTGGTATTGTTGTTGGCTGTTTGCTGGTGTGAACTGATTCTGAGTTTGCTGTTGCTGATTGTGATTGAATTTGGGGATGAATTGTGGCATGCTTTGTGTTGACGGCATTTGCTGGTTTGATGTTTTGTTTTGATATTGTTGATATGCGTGTTGTGGTTGTGTTATTCTGTTAGATTGTTCCTGCGTAGGTGCATTATAGTGTGTGTTCGGCGGTTGTCTAGCCGTGTTGTAGTTTCTCTGGTAGTTCATGTTGTGTGTGTAGTATTGTTGTGCCTGTTCGTTCTTTCTTGGTTTAACCTCGTGCGGCACACATCCCAAGTGTGATTCATTTTTTGGCAATAGTTACAGATGATTGCTGGCTTTCCGTATGTGTTCTGTTGTTGAATTATTGGTGTGAATGATGTAGGTGTTTGTTTCGTTGTATCCGGCATCATCTCTCTTGTACATGTTAGCATTTTCTCAATGATTTCGGCTTCATTTATTATCTGGTTGACGTTTGTGGCTTTTATCGTGGCAATTTTTTCTTTTAGGATTAAATTGTTTAGACCTCGTTTAAATAGTTGTACTGATGTTGTGTCTAGATGTTGGGAATAAGTGTTGTCAATGTTGTTGGTGTTATATTTAGTCTTGTATCCGTTTTTGTACTGTTCTAGCGCTTCTAGGAGTCTGTAGCCGTAGTTTCTTATACTTTCGCCGTATGTTTGTTTTACGTTGCTGAATCTCCTTTCCAATTCGTCCAACGAATGTAGTTCTGTGTACATGTTGCTTAATACTTCTTTTATTTCTGTATAGGTTTGTATGTTTCGGTGAGTGATTCTCGTGTAGGCGTCTCCTGTTAGCCTTAGTTTGATTAGCCTGTCGAATGTTTTCTTTTCCTGCTCTGTGGTGAGTGTTTCGAATATACTGTCAGCAGTGTCGAGGAACCTTGCTAGGTTGTGTGCCTGGTGTTTCGTGCCATCTCCACTGAATTCTGGTACAAAACTTGCGATGCTCTGTTGAATTTTTTGTTGGTCCATTTTTGTGCCTGTTGTGTGTTTGCCTGTGACTTCGAGATTTGTGATTTGGGGCTTCTGTGTTGTCTGGGAGTCTTTTTCGATTTGTTTTTCTGCTGGGATTTTAAATTGTTCGCCTTTGGGTTGTGGCGGTCGAGTTTCTTCTTTGTTGACAGGAATACTTGGGTGATTTATGACGTTCGAGTGTAGCTCGTTAGGTTCTGATTTTTTTCTGAGCCTTTCGCTTGCCCGAGTTGGTGATCTCGGGGTTTTATTTGATTTATTGCTGAATGGTGCGGTTCCACTCATTTAATTCATTTGTAGTTTTTGTTGATCATTTGAGATCTTGGTTTCGTTTTACGATTTTGGGGAAACGAAAGAATTTTTGCAACAGAAAATTTCGGTAAAGGGGTTTTGCGACCTCGGGGGGACTTTTACTTTATTTTGGTAAAAGGGTGTTCGACCAAAAGGTAGTGCGAAAGGGTGTGTGAGTTGGGAGATTGGTTTTTTAGTGGATGAGTCTTCGACCTAAGAGATTTGTTTTTGTACGCGTGAATTTATTTTTACTTAAGATTATGTTGACACGGGTTCGTAAACTACAGCGCCAATATTGTAGTTTTTATATTGTAATTAGTCAATATTGTAATATGTGATTGTTTACGTTGTAAATGTTGTAGTGAATGTTGTAAGAATAAATGTTGTACGATGTGGAATTGTTGTACAAGTATTTATTGTTGGTAGTAATTGATTTCAAATATGAATTATGCGCTAATATTGTACATAGCGTATATATTGTACTTGTAGGTATTATAGTTTTAAATATGCGAGTTTTAAATGTTGTAAAATGTGTATATATATATTGTGTATGAGGATAGAATCGTAGAGAGTTAATATTGTGGAATAGATTATGAAAATGTTATAAATATTTGTATGTAATTGATAATGGTAATGGTTTGAATTATACTTATTTAGTAGATGATAAATTTAATTGTTAACTGGATTAAATATATTGTGAAATGGTATTATATAATTTGATAAAATATAATAAAATGTAATGGAAATTAAATTGTAGTGTTAAATTCTTACCTGATTACACTTGTATTTGAAGAGTTGATGAATGTTATACGTTAAATAGAATTGAATGCACTGTATGTCACTATTTTAAATCAAAACACAATTAATTTATTAGATTGATTACTTTGTGATTTATAGTTTTATTAACAATTAAATTTCGATACAATAATTCACATATAATAACAATTTGCTTATGGATTTTACTTGTAATATTTTAGTAACTTTTATAGGTATGTCTATTTAGACTTTTAACTTGAACTTATTAAATTTTGATTGATGGACTGTTCAATTCGATTACACACAGAGTGGATATAAATTTCACGTATAGATAGATTTTAAAATATTTAGTTCACACTACTTAGACTTTTACTTGAACTGATTAAATTTGAATTTTGTATATGAATTATATGAAAGTATATAAAAGCTTTATTGATAGACTTTTCAATTTGATTACACACTGAGTAGATATAAATTTCACATATAGATTTTAAAATATTTGGTTCACACTACTTAGACTTTTACTTGAGTTAATTAAATTAGTTTATTGATGAGACACTATTTTTTGGTTGACCACTTTTTCTGATTGACTAAAAAAACATTTTACAATTTTTTGGCTTATATACTATAGCCTTTATTATTTTTTGTTTTCATTTCAAAATGGTGCTGAGTGGTAGTTTTCCACTCGTAAATTTTTGTGTCACACATTTAAATTGTTTTAAAAAATTTTAATTGGGTTTTGGGTCAGAAAATTAATAACTTGTTCGAATTTTAATTTGCATGAAATTACATTTTTTCTCATGTGTAAGGTTTCTTGCGGGTTTGTTTTTAATGTTTGTAATTTTCTTAAATTCTTTACGCACACTTGTTTTTGTGCGTTGCGCGTGGGAATAGAAAAATTAGAACATTGTTTGCTTTTGATTGAAATGTTGATTGGAATGTTAATGGATCTATGTGCTGTTTGGGGTGGTTATTTCGCAACAGAGTGACAATTTCTATTTCATATCAGGTGGAAAAATGATGTATATGATGTGTATTTGTGTGCATAAAGACTTCTCGAGTGAGAATTTATAGTAAACTTTAAAATTCTGTGGAGCAAATACCAGAGATAAATTGCACTAGCGGTATAAACGGCTTTTAAGGTCTTGGCTGTCCTAATAAACCCTGAGAATTTCATTTTCATATCAGGTGGAAAAATGATGTATATGATGTGTATTTGTGTGCATAAAGACTTCTCGAGTGAGAATTTCTAGTAAACTATAAAATTATATGGAGCAAATACTAGAGATAAATTGCACTAGCGGTATATGCGGCTGTTTCAGTCTTGGCTGTGCTAATAAATTCTGCGAATTTCATTTTCATATCAAGTGGAAAATTGATGTAGATGTTGATGTAAATCTGCATAGATAAAGACTTCTCGAGTGACAGTTTCTAGCAAACTTTAAAATTCTATAGAGCAAATACAAGAGATAAATTAAACTAGCGGTATATACGGCTATTAAGGTCTTGGCTTTGCTAATAAACACTGCAATTTTCATTTTCATATCAAGTAGAAAAATGATGTATATGATGTGTATTTGTGTGCATAAAGACTTCTCGAGTGAGAATTTCTAGTAAATTATAAAATTATATGGAGCAAATACTAGAGATAAATAGCACAAGCGGTATATACGGCTTTTAAGGTCTTGGCTGTGCTAATAAACCCTGCGAATTTCATTTTCATATCAGGTGGAAAAGTGATGTAAATATTGATGTGAATCTGTATGGATAAAGACTTCTCGAGTGAGAATTTCTAGTAAACTATAAAATTCTGTGGAGCAAACACCAGAGATAAATTGCACTAGCAGTACCTGCCGCTAATTAGTTCTTGGCTGTGCTAATCAACCCTGCGACTTTCATTTTCATATCATTTGGAAAAAGGATGTATATGATGTGTATTTGTGTGCATAAAGACTTCTCGAGTGAGAATTTCTAGTAAATTATAAAATTATATGGAGCAAATACTAAAGATAAATTGCACAAGCAATATATGCGGCTAATTAGGTCTTGGCTGTGCTAATAAACCCTGCGAATTTTATTTTCATATCAGGTGGAAAAGTGATGTAAATATTGATGTGAATCTGTATGGATAAAGACTTCTCGAGTGAGAATTTCTAGCAAACTTTAAAATTCTGTGGAACAAATTCCAGAGTTATATTGCACTAGCGGTATAAACGGCTGTTTAGGTCTTGGCTGAGCTAATAAAACCTGCGAGTTTTATTTTCATATCAGGTGGAAAAATGATGTAAATGTTGGTGTGAATCTGTATGGATAAAGACTTCTCGAGTGACAATTTATAGCAAACTTTAAAATTCTTTGGAACAAATACCAGAGATAAATTGCACTAGCGGTATATGCGGCTATTTAGGTTTTGGCTGTGCTAATAAACCCTGCGAATTTCATTTTCATATCAGGTGGAAAAATGATGTATATGATGTGTATTTTTGTGCATAAAGACTTCTCGAGTGAGAATTTCTAGTAAACTATACAATTATATGGAGCAAATACTAGAGATTAATTGCACTAGCGGTATATACGGCTTTTAAGGTCTTGGCTGTGTTAATAAACCCTGCGAATTTCATTTTCACATCAGGTGGAAAAATGATGTAAATGTTGATGTGAATCTGTATGGATAAAGACTTCTCGAGTGAGAATTTCTAGCAAAATTTAAAATTCTGTGGAACAAATACCAGAGTTAAATTGCACTAGCGGTATATACGGCTGTTTAGGTCTTGCCTGTGCTAACAAACTCTGCGAGTTTCATTTTCATATCAGGTGGAAAAATGATGTAAATGTTGATGTGAATCTGTATGGATAAAAACTTCTCGTGTGACAATTTATAGCAAATTTTAAAATTCTTTGGAACAAATACCAAAAATAAACTGCACTAGCGGTATAAGCGGCTATTTAGGTTTTAGCTGTGCTAATAAACCCTGCGAATTTCATTTTCATGTCAGGTGGAAAAATGATGTATATTATGTGTATTGGTGTACATAAAGACTTCTCGCGTGAGAATTTCTAGTAAATTATAAAATTATCTGGAGCAAATACTAAAGATAAATTGCACTAGCGGTATATGCGGTTATTTAGGTCTTGGTTGTGTTAATAAACCTTGCGAATTTCATTTTCATATCAGGTGGAAAAATGATGTAAATGTTGATGTAAATCTGTATGGATAAAGACTTCTCGAGTGACAATTTCTAGCAAATTTTAAAATTCTGTGGAGCAAATACCAGAAATAACTTGTACTAGCAGTATATACGGCTATTTAGGTCTTGGCTGTGCTAATAAACTGTGCAATTTTCATTTTCATATCAGGTGGAAAATGATGTATATGATGTGTATTTGTGTACATAAAGACTTCTCGACTGAGAATTTCTAGCAAATTTTAAAATTCTATAGAGCAACTACCAGAAATAAATTGCACTAGCGGTATATACGGCTATTTAGGTCTTGGCTGTGCTAATAAACCCTGCGAATTTCATTTTTATATCAGATGGAAAAATGATGTAAATGATGTGTATTTGTGTGGATAAAGACTTCTCGAGTGAGATTTTCTAGCAAAATTTTAAATTCTGTGGAGCAAATACCAGAGATAAATTGCACTAGCGGTATATACGGTTATTTAGGTCTTGGCTGTGCTAATAAACTATGCGAATTTCTATTTCATATCAGGTGGAAAAATGATGTATATGACGTGTATTTGTGTGGATAAGGACTTCTCGTCTTCTTTCATATCAGGTGGAAAAGTGATGTAAATGTTAATGTGAATCTGTATGGATAAAGACTTCTCGAGTGAGAATTTCTAGCAAACTTTAAAATTCTGTGGAAAAAATAAAAGAGATAAATTGTACTAGCGGTATATACGGCTATTTAGGTCTTGGCTGTGCTAATAAACCCTGCAATTTTCATTTTCATATCAGGTGGAAAAATGATGTATATGATTTGTATTTGTGTGCATAAAAGCTTTTTGAGTGAGAATTTCTAGTAAACTTTAAAATTCTATGGAGCAAATACCAGAGATAAATTGCACTAGCGGTATATGCGGCTATTTAGTTCTTGGCTGTGCTAATAAACCCTGCGAATTTCATTTTCATATCAGGTGGAAAAATGATGTATATGATGTGTATTTGTGTGCATAAAGACTTCTAGAGTGAGAATTTCTAATAAATTTTAAAATTCTGTGGAGCAAATACCAGAGATAAATTGCACTAGCGGTATATGCGGCTTATCAGGTCTTGGCTGTGCTAATAAACCCTGCGAATTTCATTTTCATATCAGGTGGAAAAATGATGTATATGATGTGTATTTTTGTGCATAAAGACTTCTCGAGTGAGAATTTCTAGTAAATTATACAATTATATGGAGCAAATACTAGAGATAAATTGCACTAGCGGTATATACGGCTTTTAAGGTCTTGGCTGTGCTAATAAACCCTGCAAATTTCATTTTCATGTCAGGTGGAAAAATGATGTATATGATGTGTATTTGTGTACATAAAGATTTCTCGCGTGAGAATTTCTAGTAAACTATAAAATTATCTGGAGCAAATACTAGAGATAAAATGCACTAGCGGTATATGCGGCTATTTAGGTCTTGGCTGTGCTAATAAACCCTGCGAATTAAATTTTCATATCAGGTGGAAAATTGATGTAAATGTTGATGTGAATCTGTATGGATAAAGACTTCTCGAGTGAGAATTTCTAGCAAACTTTAAAATTCTGTGGAACAAATACCAGAGATAAATTGCACTAGCGGTACATACGGCTGTTTAGGTCTTGGCTGTGCTAACAAACCCTGTGAGTTTCATTTTCATATCAGGTGGAAAAATGATGTAAATGTTGATGTGAATCTGTATGGATAAAGACTTCTCGAGTGACAATTTATAGCAAACTTTAAAATTCTGTGGAACAAATATCAGAGATAAATTGCACTAGCGATATATGCGGCTATTTATGTTTTAGCCGTGCTAATAAACCCTGCTGATTTCATTTTCATGTCAGGTGGAAAAATGATGTATATGATGTGTATTTGTGTACATAAAGACTTTTCGCGTGAGAATTTTTAGTAAACTATAAAATTATCTGGAGCAAATACTAGAGATTAATTGCACTAGCGGTATATGCGGCTAGTTAGGTCTTGGCTGTGCTAATAAACCCTGCGAATTTCATTTTCATATCAGGTGGAAAAATGATGTAAATGTTGATGTAAATCTGTATGGATAAAGACTTCCCGAGTGACAATTTCTAGCAAATTTTAAAATTCTGTGAAGCAAATACCAGCGATAACTTGTACTAGCGGTATAAACGGCTATTTAGGTCTTGGCTGTGCTAATAAACCCTGCAATTTTCATTTTCATATCAGGTGGAAAAATGATGTATATGATGTGTATTTGTGTACATAAAGACTTCTCGAGTGAGAATTTCTAGCAAATTTTTAAATTTAATAGAGCAAATACCTGATATAAATTGCACTAGCGGTATATACGGCTATTTAGGTCTTGGCTGTGCTAATAAACCCTGCGAATTTCATTTTCATATCAGGTGGAAAAATGATGTATATGATGTGTATTTGTGTGCATAAAGACTTCTCGAGTGAGAATTTCTAGTAAATTTTAAAATTCTGTGAGGCAAATACCAGAGATAAATTGCACTAGCGGTATATGCGGCTATTTAATTCTTGGCTGTGCTAGTAAACCCTGCGAATTTCATTTTTATATCAGGTGGAAAAATGATATATATGATGTGTATTTGTGTGCATAAAGACTTCTCGAGTGAGAATTTCTAGTAAAATATAAAATTATCTGGAGCAAATACTAGAAATAAATTGCACTAGCGGTATATGCGGCTATTTAGGTCTTGGCTGTGCTAATAAACTTTGCGAATTTCATTTTCATATCAGGTGGAAAAATGATGAACATGTTGATTGAAATCTGTATGGATAAAGACTTCTCGAGTGACAATTTCTAGCAAAGTTTAAAATTCTGTGGAGCAAATACCAGATATAACTTGTACTAGCGGTATACACGGCTATTTAGTTCCTGGCTGTGCTAATAAACCCTGCACTTTTCATTTTCATATCAGGTAGAAAAATGATGTATATGATGTGTATTTGTGTACATAAAGACTTCTCGAGTGAGAATTTTTAGCAAATTTTAAAATTCAATAGAGCAAATACCAGAGATAAATTGCACTAGCAGTATATACGGCTATTTAGGTCTTGGCTGTGCTAAAAAACCTTGCAAATTTCTTTTTTATATCAGGTGGAAAAATGATGTAAATAATGTGTATTTGTGTGGATAAAGACTTCTCGAGTGAGATTTTCTAGCAAAGTTTTAAATTCTGTGGAGCAAATACCATAAATGAATAGAACTAGCGGTATATACGGCTATTTAGGTCTTAGCTGTGCTAATAAACTATGCGAATTTCTATTTCATATCAGGTGGAAAAATGATGTATATGACGTGTATTTGTGTGGATAAAGACTTCTCGAGTGACAATTTCTAGCAAAGTTTAAAATTCTGTTCAACAAATACCAGAGATAAATTGCACTAGCGGAATATGCGGCTATTTAGGTCTTGGCTGTGCTAATAAACCCTGCGAACTAAATTTTCATATCAGGTGGAAAAATGATGTATATGTTGTGTATTTGTGTGCATAAAGACTTCTCGAGTGAGAATTTCTAGTAAATTTTAAAATTCTGTGAGGCAAATACCAGAGATAAATTGCACTAGCGGTATATGCGGCTATTTAGTTCTTGGCTGTGCTAGTAAACCCTGCTAATTTCATTTTCATATCAGAAGGAAAAATGATGTATATGATGTGTATTTGTGTGCATAAAGACTTCTCGAGTGAGAATTTCTAGTAAATTTTAAAATACTGTGGAGCAAATACCAGAGATAAATTGCACTAGCAGTATATGCAGCTATTTAGGCCTTGGCTGTGCTAATAAACCCTGCGAATTTAATTTTCATATCAGGTGGAAAAATGATGTATATGATGTGTATTTGTGTGCATAAAGACTTCTCGAGTGAAAATTGCTAGTAAACTATAAAATTATATGAAGCAAATACTAGAGATTAATCGCACAAGCGGTATATACGGCTATTAAGATCTTGGCTGTGCTAATAAACCCTGCGAATTTCATTTTCATATCAGGTAGAAAAGTGATGTAAATGTTGATGTGAATCTGTATGGATAAAGACTTCTCGATTGAGAATTTCTAGCAAAGTTTAAAATTCTGTGGAACAAATACCAGAGATAAATTGCACTAGCGGTATATACGGCTATTGAGGTCTTGGCTGTGCTAAAAAACCCTGCGAGTTTCATTTTCATATCAGGAGGAAAAATGATGTAAATGTTGAGGTGAATCTGTATGGATAAAGACTTCTCGAGTGAGAATTTCTAGCAAATTTTAAAATTCTGAGGAACAAATACCAGAGATAAATTGCACTAGCAGTATATGTGGCTATTTAGGTTTTGGCTGTGCTAATAATACCTGCGAATTTCATTTTCATACCAGGTGGAAAAATGATGTATATGATGTGTATTTGTGTACATAAAGACTTCTCGAGTGAGAATTTCTAGTAAACTATAAAATTCTGTGGAGCAAATACTAGAGATAAATTGCACTAGCGGTATATACAGCTATTTAGGTCTTGGATGTGCTAATAAACCCTGAGAATTTCATTATCATATCAGGTGGAAAAATGATGTAAATGTTGATGTGTATCTGTATGGATAAAGACTTCTCGAGTGAGAATTTCTAGCAAAGTTTAAAATTCTGTGGAGCAAATACCAGAAATAAATTGTACTAACGGTATATACGGCTTTTTAGGTCTTGGCTGTGCTAATAAACCCTGCGGTTTTCATTTTCATATCAGGTGGAAAACTGATGTATATGATGTGTATTTGTGTACATAAAGACTTGTCGAGTGAGAATTTCTAGCAAATTTTAAAATTCTATAGAGCAAATACCAGAGATAAATTGCACTAGCAGTATATACGGCTATTAAGTTCTTGGCTGTGCTAATAAACCCTGCGAATTTCATTTTCATATCAGGTGGAAAAATGATGTAAATGTTGATGTGAATCTGTATGGATAAAGACTTCTCGAGTGACAATTTCTAGCAAACTTTAAAATTCTGTGAAACTGCTTGAAGTACTTACACCCCAAAATTTTCGAGTCCAAGGAGATTTTGGACGAAATGGGCTTACAACAAAACTATTTCGTTAAATGAGTTTTTACATTGATTTTATGCTTTTGGTTGTGTATCAAACTACATTAGACAAAAATAAAAAAAAAATTAAAATTTGAACCCCAAGTACTTACACCCCAAAATTTTCGAGTCCAAGGAGATTTTGGACGAAATGGGTTTACAACAAAACTATTTCGTTAAATGAGTTTTTACATTGATTTTATTGCTTTTTGTTGTGTATCAACCATATTAGTCAAAAACAAAAAAATTTAAAATTTGGACCCCAAGTACTTACAACCCAAAATTTTCGAGTCCAAGGAGATTTTGGACGAAATAGGCTTACAACAAAACTATTTCGTTAAATGATTATTTACATTTATTTTATTGCTTTTTGTTGTGTCAACCATATTAGACAAAAAGAAAAAAATTAAAAATTTGGACCACAAGTACTTACACCCCAAAATTTTCGAGTCCAAGGAGATTTTGGACGAAATGGGCTTATAACAAAACTATTTCGTTAAATGAGTTTTTACATTGATTTTATTGCTTTTGGTTGTGTATCAAACCATATTAGACAAAAATAAAAAAAAATTTAAAATTTGAACCCCAAGTACTTACACCCCAAAATGTTCGAGTCCAAGGAGATTTTGGACGAAATGGGCTTACAACAAAACTATTTCGTTAAATGAGTTTTTACATTGATTTTATTGCTTTTGGTTGTGTATCAAACCATATTAGACAAAAATAAAAAAATTAATAATTTGGACCCCAGGTACTTACACCCCAAAATTTTCGAGTCCAAGGAGATTTTGGACGAAATGGGCTTACAACAAAACAATTTCGTTAAATGAGTTTTAACATTGATTTTATTGCTTTTGGTTGTGTATCAAACCATATTAGACAAAAATAAGAAAAAATTTAAAATTTGAACTCCAAGTACTTACACCCCAAAATTTTCGAGTCCAAGGAGATTTTGGACGAAATGGGCTTACAACAAAACTATTTCGTTAAATGAGTTTTTACATTGATTTTATTGCTTTTCGTTGTGTATCAAACCATATTAGGCAAAAATAAAAAAAATTAAAAATTTGGATCAAAAGTACTTAAACCCCAAAATTTTCGAGTCCAAGGAGATTTTGGACGAAATGGGCTTACAACAAAACTATTTCGTTAAATGAGTTTCTACATTGATTTTATTGCTTTTGGTTGTGTATCAAACCATATTAGACGAAAATAAAAAAAATTTAAAATTTGAACCCCAAGTACTTACACCCCAAAATTTTCGAGTTCAAGAAGATTTTTGACGAAATAGGCTTACAACAAAACTATTTCGTTAAATGAGTTTTTACATTGATTTTATTGTTTTTGGTTGTGTATCAAACCATATTAGACAAAAATAAAGAAATTAAAAATTTGGATCCCAAGTACTTACACCCCAAAATGTTCGAGTCCAAGGAGATTTTGGACGAAATGGGCTTACAACAAAACTATTTCGTTAAATGAGTATTTACATTGATTTTATTGCATTTGGTTGTGTATCAAACCATATTAGACAAAAATAAATAAATTAAAAATTTAGATCCCAAGTACTTACACCCCAAAATGTTCGAGTCCAAGGAGATTTTGGACGAAATGGGCTTACAACAAAACTATTTCGTTAAATGAGTTTTTACATTGATTTTATTGCTTTTGGTTGTGTATCAAACCATATTAGACAAAAATAAAAAAATTAATAATTTGGACCACAAGTACTTACACCCCAAAATTTTCGAGTCCAAGGAGATTTTGGACGAAATGGGCTTACAACAAAACTATTTCGTTAAATAAGTTTTAACATTAATTTTATTGCGTTTGGTTTTGTATCAAAACATATTAGACTAAAATAAAAAAATTAAAAATTTGGACCCCAAGTACTTACACCCCAAAATGTTCGAGTCCAAGGAGCATTTGGACGAAATGGGCTTACAACAAAACTATTTCGTTAAATGAGTTTTTACATTGATTTTATTGCATTTTGTTGTGTACAAACCATATTAGGTAGAAATAAAAAATTAATAATTTGGACCCCAAGTACTTACACACCCCAAAATTTTCGAGTCCAAGGAGATTTTGGACGAAATGGGCTTACAACAAAACTATTTCGTTAAATGAGTTTTTAAATTGATTTTATTGCTTTTTGTTGTGTATCAAACCATATTAGACAAAAATAAAAAAATTAAAAATTTGGACCCCAAGTACTTACACCCCAAAATTTTCGAGTCCAAGGAGATTTTGGACGAAATAGGCTTACAACAAAACTATTTCGTTAAATGAGTTTTTACATTGATTTTATTGCTTTTGGTTGTGTATCAAACCATATTAGACAAAAATAAAAAAATTAATAATTTGGACCCCACATACTTTCACCCCAAAATTTTCGAGTCCAAGGAGATTTTGGACGAAATGGGCTTACAACAAAACTATTTCGTTAAATGAGTTTTTACATTGATTTTATTGCTTTTGGTTGTGTATCAAACCATATTAGACAAAAATAAAAAAATTAATAATTTGGACCCCACATACTTACACCCCAAAATTTTCGAGTCCAAGGAGATTTTGGACGAAATGGGCTTACAACAAAACAATTTCGTTAAATGAGTTTTAACATTAATTTTATTGCTTTTGGTTTTGTATCAAAACCACATTAGACAAAAAATAAAAAAAAAAATAAAATTTGAACCCCAAGTACTTACACCCCAAAATTTTCGAGTCCAAGGAGATTTTGGACGAAATAGGCTTACAACAAAACTATTTCGTTAAATGAATTTTTACATTGATTTTATTGCTTTTGGTTGTGTATCAAACCACATTAGACTAAAATAAAAAAATTAAAAATTTGGACCCCAAGTACCTACAATCCAAAATTTTCGAGTCCAAGGAGCATTTGGACGAAATGGGCTTACAACAAAACTATTTCGTTAAATGAGTTTTTACATTGATTTTATTGCTTTTGGTTGTGTATCAAACCACATTAGACTAAAATAAAAAAATTAAAAATCTGGACCCCAAGTACTTACACCCCAAAATTTTCGAAACCAAGGAGCATTTGGACGAAATGGGCTTACAACAAAACTATTTCGTTAAATGAGTTTCTACATTGATTTTATTGCATTTTGTTGTGTAAAAACCATATTAGGTAGAAATAAAAAATTTAATAATTTGGACCCCAAGTACTTACACACCCCAAAATTTTCGAGTCCAAGGAGATTTTGCACGAAATGGGCTTACAACAAAACTATTTCGTTAAATAAGTTATTACATTCATTTTATTGCTTTTTGTTGTGTATCAAACCATATTAGACAAAAATAAAAAAATTAAAAATTTGGACCCCAAGTACTCACACCCCAAAATTTTCGAGTCCAAGGAGATTTTGGACGAAATAGGCTAACAACAAAACTATTTCGTTAAATGAGATTTAACATTGATTTTATTGCTTTTGGTTGTGTATCAAACCATATTAGACAAAAATAAAAAAATAAAAAATTTGGACCCCAAGTACTTACACCCCAAAATTTTCGAGTCCAAGGAGATTTTGGACGAAATGAGCTTACAACAAAACTATTTCGTTAAATGAGTTTTTACATTGATTTTATTGCTTTTGGTTGTGTATCAAACCACATTAGACTAAAATAAAAAAATTAAAAATTTGGACCCCAAGTACTTATACCCCAAAATTTTCGAGTCCAAGGTGATTTTGGACGAAATGGGCTTACAACAAAACTATTTCGTTAAATGAGTATTTACATTGATTTTATTGCTTTTGGTTGTGTATCAAATCATATTAGACTAAAATAAAAAAAAATTTAAAATTTGAACCCCAAGTACTTACACCCCAAAATTTTCGAGTCCAAGGAGATTTTGGACGAAATGGGCTTACAACAAAACAAATTCGTTAAATGAGTTTTTACATTGATTTTATTGCTTTTGGTTGTGTATCAAACCATATTAGACAAAAATAAAAAAATATTTAAAATTTGAACCCCAAGTACTTACACCCCAAAATTTTCGAGTCCAAGGAGATTTTGGACGAAATGGGCTTACAACAAAACTATTTCGTTAAATGAGTTTTTACATTGATTTTATTGCTTTTGGTTGTGTATCAAACCACATTAGACAAAAATAAAAAAATATTTAAAATTTGAACCCCAAGTACTTACACCCCAAAATTTTCGAGTCCAAGGAGATTTTGGACGAAATGGGCTTACAACAAAACTATTTCGTTAAATGAGTTTTTACATTGATTTTATTGCTTTTGGTTGTGTATCAAACCATATTAGACAAAAATAAAAAAATTAAAAATTTGGATCCCAAGTACTTACACCCCAAAATGTTCGAGTCCAAGGAGATTTAGGACGAAATGGGCCTTCACAAAACTATTTCGTTAGATGAGTTTTTACATTGATTTTATTGCTTTTGGTTGTGTTTCAAACCATATTAGACAAAAATAAATAAATTAAAAATTTGGATCCCAAGTACTTACACCCCAAAATGTTCGAGTCCAAGGAGATTTTGGACGAAATGGGCTTACAACAAAACTATTTCGTTAAATGAGTTTTGACATTGATTTTATTGCTTTTGGTTGTGTATTAAACCATATTAGACAAAAATAAAAAAAATAATAATTTGGACCCCAAGTACTTACACCCCAAAATGTTCGAATCCAAGGAGATTTTGGACGAAATAGGCTTACAACAAAACTATTTCGTTAAATGAGTTTTTACATTAATTTTATTGCTTTTGGTTGTGTATCAAAACATATTAGACTAAAATCAAAAAAAAAATTAAAATTTGAACCCCAAGTACTTACACCCCAAAATTTTCGAGTCCAAGGAGATTTTGGACGAAATGGGCTTACAAAAAAACTTTTTCGTTAAATGAGTTTTTACATTGATTTTATTGCTTTTGGTTGTGTATCAAACCACATTAGACTAAAATAAAAAAATTAAAAATTTGGACCCCAAGTACTTACACCCCAAAATTTTCGAGTCCAAGGAGATTTTGGACGAAATGGGCTTACAACAAAACTATTTCGTTAAATGAGTTTTTACATTGATTTTATTGCTTTTGGTTGTGTATCAAACCATATTAGACAAAAATAAAAAAAAATTAATAATTTGAACCCCAAGTACTTACACCCCAAAATTTTCGAGTCCAAGGAGATTTGGGCTTACAACAAAACTATTTCGTTAAATGAGATTTAACATTGATTTTATTGCTTTTGGTTGTGTATCAAACCATATTAGACACAAATAAAAAAATATTTAAAATTTGAACCCCAAGTACTTAAACCCCAAAATTTTCGAGTCCAAGGAGATTTTGGACGAAATAGGCTTACAACAAAACTATTTCGTTAAATGAGTTTTTACATTGATTTTATTGCTTTTTGTTGTGTACAAACCATATAAGGTAGAAATAAAAAAATTAAAAATTTGGACCCCAAGTAGTAACACCCCAAAATTTTCGAGTCCAAGGAGATTTTGGACGAAATAAGCTTACAACAAAACTATTTCGTTAAATGAGTTTTTACATTGATTTTATTGCTTTTTGTTGTGTATCAAACCATATTAGACAAAAATAAAATCATTAAAAATTTTGACCCCAAGTACTTACACCCCAAAATTTTCGAGTCCAAGGAGATTTTGGACGAAATGGGCTTACAACAAAACTATTTCGTTAAATTAGTTTTTACATTGATTTTATTGCTTTTGGTTGTGTATCAAACCATATTAGACAAAAATAAAAAAATTAAAAATTTGGACCCCAAGTACTTACACCCCAAAATTTTCGAGTCCAAGGAGATTTTGGACGAAATGGGCTTACAACAAAACTATTTCGTTAAATGAGTTTTTACAATGATTTTACTGTTTTTGGTTGTGTATCAAACCATATTAGACAAAAATAAAAAAAATTTAAAATTTGAACCCCAAGTACTCACACCCCAAAATTTTCGAGTCCAACGAGATTTTGGACGAAATGGGCTTACAACAAAACTATTTCGTTTAATGAGATTTAACATTGATTTTATTGCTTTTGGTTGTGTATCAAACCATATTAGACAAAAAAAAAATATTTAAAATTTGGATCCCAAGTACTTACACCCAAAAATTTTCGAGCCCAAGGAGATTTTGGACGAAATGGGCTTACAACAAAACTATTTCGTTAAATGAGTTTTTACATTGATTTTATTGCTTTTTGTTGTGTATCAAACCGTATTAGACAAAAATAAAAAAATTAAAAATTTGGACCCCAAGTACTTACACCCCAAAATGTTCGAGTCCAAGGAGATTTTGGACGAAATGGGCTTACAACAAAACTATTTCGTTAAATGAGTTTTTACATTGGTTTTATTGCTTTTTGTTGTGTATCAAACCATATTAGACAAAAATAAAAAAATTAAAAATTTGGTCCCCAAGTACTTACACCCCAAAATTTTCGAGTCCAAGGAGATTTTGGACGAAATGGGCTAACAACAAAACTATTTCGTTAAATGAGTTTTTACATTGATTTTATTGCTTTTGGTTGTGTATCAAACCACATTAGACATAAATAAAGAAATATTTAAAATTTGGTCCCCAAGTACTTACACCCCAAAATTTTCGAGTCCAAGGAGATTTTGGACGAAATGGGCTTACAACAAAACTATTTCGTTAAATGAGTTTTTACATTGATTTTATTGCATTTTGTTTTGTACAAACCATATTAGGTAGAAATAAAAAAATTTAAAATTTGGACCCCAAGTAGTAACACCCCAAAATTTTCGAGTCCAAGGAGATTTTGGACGAAATGGGCTTACAACAAAACTATTTCGTTAAATGAGTTATTACATTGATTTTATTGCTTTTTGTTGTGTATCAAACCATATTAGACAAAAATAAAAAAATTAAAAATTTGGACGCCAAGTACTTACACCCCAAAATTTTCGAGTCCAAGGAGATTTTGGACGAAATAGGCTAACAACAAAACTATTTCGTTAAATGAGATTTAACATTGATTTTATTGCTTTTTGTTGTGTATCAAACCATATTAGACAAAAATAAAAAAATTAAAAATTTGGACCCCAAGTACTTACACCCCAAAATTTTCGAGTCCAAGGAGATTTTGGACGAAATGGGCTTACAACAAAACTATTTCGTTAAATGAGTTGTTACATTGATTTTATTGCTTTTTGTTGTGTATCAAACCATATTAGACAAAAATAAAAAAATTAAAAATTTGGACCCCAAGTACTTACACCCCAAAATTTTCGAGTTCAAGGAGATTTTAGACGAAATGGGCTTACAACAAAACTGTTTCGTTAAATGATTTTTTACATTGATTTTATTGCTTTTGGTTGTGTATCAAACCACATTAGACTAAAATAAAAAAATTAAAAATTTGGACCCCAAGTACTTACACCTCAAAATTTTCGAGTCCAAGAAGATTTTGGACGAAATGGGCTTACAACAAAACTATTTCGTTAAATGAGTATTTACATTGATTTTATTGCTTTTGGTTGTGTATCAAACCATATTAGACAAAAATAAATAAATAAAAAATTTAGATCCCAAGTACTTACACCCCAAAATGTTCGAGTCCAAGGAGATTTTGGACGAAATGGGCTTACAACAAAACTATTTCGTTAAATGAGTTTTTACATTGATTTTATTGCTTTTGGCTGTGTATCAAACCATATTAGACAAAAATAAAAAAATTAATAATTTGGACCACAAGTACTTACACCCCAAAATTTTCGAGTCCAAGGAGATTTTGGACGAAATGGGCTTACAACAAAACAATTTCGTTAAATGAGTTTTTACATTAATTTTATTGCTTTTGGTTTTGTATCAAAACATATTAGACAAAAAATAAAAAAAAATTAAAATGTGAACCCCAAGTACTTACACCCCAAAATTTTCGAGTCCAAGGAGATTTTGGACGAAATGGGCTTACAACAAAACTATTTCGTTAAATGAGTTTTTACATTGATTTTACTGTTTTTGGTTGTGTATCAAACAACATTAGACTAAAATAAAAAAATTAAAAATTTGGACCCCAAGTACCTACAACTCAAAATTTTCGAGTCCAAGGAGCATTTGGACGAAATACGCTTACAACAAAACTATTTCGTTAAATGAGTTTTTACATTGATTTTATTGCTTTTGGTTGTGTATCAAACCACATTAGACTAAAATAAAAAAATTAAAAATCTGGACCCCAAGTACTTACACCCCAAAATTTTCGAAACCAAGGAGCATTTGGACGAAATGGGCTTACAACAAAACTATTTCGTTAAATGAGTTTTTACATTGATTTTATTGCATTTTGTTGTGTACAAACCATATTAGGTAGAAATAAAAAATTTAATAATTTGGACCCCAAGTACTTACACACCCCAAAATTTTCGAGTCCAAGGAGATTTTGCACGAAATGGGCTTACAAAAAAACTATTTCGTTAAATGAGTTATTACATTGATTTTATTGCTTTTTGTTGTGTATCAAACCATATTAGACAAAAATAAAAAAATTAAAAATTTGGACCCCAAGTACTTACACCCCAAAATTTTCGAGTCCAAGGAGATTTTGGACGAAATAGGCTAACAACAAAACTATTTCGTTAAATGAGATTTAACATTGATTTTATTGCTTTTTGTTGTGTATCAAACCATATTAGACAAAAATAAAAAAATTAAAAATTTGGACCCCAAGTACTTACACCCCAAAATTTTCGAGTCCAAGGAGATTTTGGACGAAATGGGCTTACAACAAAACTATTTCTTTAAATGAGTTTTTACATTGATTTTATTGCTTTTGGTTGTGTATCAAACCACATTAGACTAAAATAAAAAAATTAAAAATTTGGACCCCAAGTACTTATACCCCAAAATTTTCGAGTCCAAGGAGATTTTGGACGAAATAGGCTTACAACAAAACTATTTCGTTAAATGAGTATTTACATTGATTTTATTGCTTTTGGTTGTGTATCAAATCATATTAGACAAAAATAAAAAAAAAATTAAAATTTGAACCCCAAGTACTTACACCCCAAAATTTTCGAGTTCAAGGAGATTTTGGACGAAATGGGCTTACAACAAAACTATTTCGTTAAATGAGTTTTTACATTGATTTTATTGCTTTTGGTTGTGTATCAAACCATATTAGACAAAAATAAAAAAATATTTAAAATTTGAACCCCAAGTACTTACACCCCAAAATTTTCGAGTCCAAGGAGATTTTGGACGAAATGGGCTTACAACAAAACTATTTCGTTAAATGAGTTTTTACATTGATTTTATTGCTTTTGGTTGTGTATCAAACCACATAAGACAAAAATAAAAAAATATTTAAAATTTGAACCCCAAGTACTTACACCCCAAAATTTTCGAGTCCAATTAGATTTTGGACGAAATGGGCTTACAACAAAACTTTTTCGTTAAATGAGTTTTTACATTGATTTTATTGCTTTTGGTTGTGTATCAAACCATATTAGACAAAAATAAAAAAATTAAAAATTTGGATCCCAAGTACTTACACCCCAAAATGTTCGAGTCCAAGGAGATTTTGGACGAAATGGGCCTTCAACAAAACTATTTCGTTAAATGAGTTTTTACATTGATTTTATTGCTTTTGGTTGTGTTTCAAACCATATTAGACAAAAATAAATAAATTAAAAATTTGGATCCCAAGTACTTACACCCCAAAATGTTCGAGTCCAAAGAGATTTTGAACGAAATGGGCTTACAACAAAACTATTTCGTTAAATGAGTTTTTACATTGATTTTATTGCTTTTGGTTGTGTATCAAACCATATTAGACAAAAATAAAAGAAATAATAATTTGGACCCCAAGTACTTACACCCCAAAATTTTCGAGTCCAAGGAGATTTTGGACGAAATGGGCTTACAACAAAACTATTTCGTTAAATGAGTTTTTACATTGATTTTATTGCTTTTGGTTGTGTGTCAAAACATATTACACTAAAAATCAAAAAAAAAAATTAAAATTTGAACCCCAAGTACTTACACCCCAAAATTTTCGAGTCCAAGGAGATTTTGGACGAAATGGGCTTACAACAAAACTGTTTCGTTAAATGAGTTTTTACATTGATTTTATTGCTTTTGGTTGTGTATCAAACCACATTAGACTAAAATAAAAAAATTAAAAAGTTGGACCCCAAGTACTTACACCCCAAAATTTTCGAGTCCAAGGAGATTTTAGACGAAATGGGCTTACAACAAAACTGTTTCGTTAAATGATTTTTTACATTGATTTTATTGCTTTTGGTTGTGTATCAACCCACATTAGACTAAAATAAAAAAATTAAAAATTTGGACCCCAAGTACTTACACCCCAAAATTTTCGAGTCCAAGGAGATTTTGGACGAAATGGGCTTACAACAAAACTATTTCGTTAAATGAGTATTTACATTGATTTTATTGCTTTTGGTTGTGTATCAAACCATATTAGACAAAAATAAAAAAAAATTAATAATTTGAACCCCAAGTACTTACACCCCAAAATGTTCGAGTCCAAGGAGATTTTGGACGAAATGGGCTTACAACAAAACTATTTCGTTAAATGAGTTTTTACATTGATTTTATTGCTTTTTGTTGTGTACAAACCATTTAAGGTAGAAATAAAAAAAATTTAAATTTGGACCCCAAGTAGTAACACCCCAAAATTTTCGAGTCAAATGAGATTTTGGACGAAATAAGCTTACAACAAAACTATTTCGTTAAATGAGTTTTTACATTGATTTGTTGTGTATCAAACCATATTAGACAAAAATAAAATCATTAAAAATTTGGACCCCAAGTACTTACACCCCAAAATTTTCGAGTCCAAGGAGATTTTGGACAAACCATATTAGACAAAAATAAATAAATAAAAAATTTAGATCCCAAGTACTTACACCCCAAAATGTTCGAGTCCAAGGAGATTTTGGACGAAATGGGCTTACAACAAAACTATTTCGTTAAATGAGTTTTTACATTGATTTTATTGCTTGTGGCTGTGTATCAAACCATATTAGACAAAAATAAAAAAATTAATAATTTGGACCACAAGTACTTGTAACGGTGCCTTCGCACGCGTGACAACAATTATTTCTTGTGCTAACCAAAATTAAGTATCACGCAAGTATGCTACATACTGTATAAGATGCGAATAATTATACCCCTAAATGTCAGCTAGATATACGATCACACAGTACACTGTGTTACCGACAATATCTGGTTCGACACAAACAGATGTCACCTCGGGCAATCCAATTGGATGATATGTGTGGGAAATGATTGGCAAAACTTCTTTAGAACCCTGTGAGGTGTGTCAAACGTCCCGCGTAAAATTTGGCGGGTATGGGACAGGAAAAAAAATATAAAAGAGCGATCAGCAGTGGAACGGGCTAGTCAGTGATCGAATTTTTAAGTTGTGCGAGTCACATTAAAATTGTATAGATTGTGAGAAAACATTGAGGATAATAAATCAATTGTATATTATAAATATATTAGTTTCCGTTACTTGTAAATCAAAATTATAGTTTTATAAGTTAACGTAAAAATAAGGACAGGTTGAAATTTATATATTATAAAAGATAAAAAAAAAAAAATCTATAAAGAACTAATTAAATTAATTATAAAGACAATGGAATAATTATCCCAAGTGTAAGTTCGTTGAGTGAAACGCTACCTAAACCAACTTATGAATTGTGAAAGACAAAAGTGTGTGTAAAATTACAAAGTTTAAGAACATTTCGTGCAAAAATCTATGTCCTAAGGTCACACAACTGACATCGTGTGACGCGACATAAACATAAACTAGATTGCGCATTATAAAGTGTAAATGAGCTTATAAACTGAATATAAGTATAAAAATTGCCTATAAGTATAACAATTTAGCGTTTACGTAATTTATAAAGTTCGTGATATCAAAACGATTGGTTATAATGTATAAGTGAAACAATAACCGTAACAAAAAAAAAAACTTAGTTATTGATCGATCAATGGACAACAGTGAGTGCGGACAATTATGTTACACGTTATATGGAAAGTGAATTTATAAAATATTCGTGATAAACGTTAACAAGAAAAATGGTGTGTAAAGTGTATATCTATAGTTACACACCGTATAATAGATAAATAATTAAGAAACCTTGAATAATATATGTGCCTACGGTAATGTTAAGCCATGTTGAAAACGCAAGAATCCGGGTTCGAACATCAGGACAGTAATTGGGAAGTCATTTTATTTTTATATATATATATTTGGAGAATAAAGCTCAGTAAATTAACTCTAAGAAAATAATAATAATAATAATTTTCAAATTAATTCGTTAATATTAACTTAATTCTAGATTTCGATTTTTTTTATATTTTTCTTTTTATAGTAAGCAAATTATTTTAAATAGTATTTTTTGAATTTAATTTTTGTGCCTTAAAATCATTATCGTGGCGAGATAATAGTACCGTTTTGTTTTGAAATAATTTGCTTATTAAATATTAATTATTAAGTCTAACTAACAATACTAATGATTTGATATATTTTTCTCATCTTTGTCGCAAAGCAAAATAAACATTTTTTTTCTGTTGTGCATGCAAGTTGATCAGAAATTCAAATTTTTTTGTTTTACTTTTCTCTCGTGGTTCGGTTCTCGATTTTTTATGGTTTTATTTGGATTCGATCAAAAGTGCAATGGTTTTTCTTCTTGTTACTTTCTGTGAGTGAAGTGTAAATTAAATATGAAGAATTAAGTGAACGAGCATGATGAGGATGGACTAGGGTAAGTATATCCGGTCGAGATAGGTAGGTAGTTGGCATCATTCCTTTCCTAGCGGTTACACACGGATCACTCATACTCTTCAAATCCCACACCCAACCCTGATGCTTAGCCGACAACGACCGCGGAAGAGTCCCTGAGTGACCCAAAATTTCTATAACATTCGTGTAATTTGGAGAATATTTCGGTTAAATTTTACTTTCATTCTTCATGATATAGGGTTTTTTTGTTGTTGCTTAATTTTTTTAGTTGATTTTCGTTCGCGTCGATTCTCCAGGTTAGACAAATGTTACAGTTTCGCCCAATCATATGGCTGTCCCTTATAAAATCATTTCCTTTTCCGGTATCCATCTTATTTTTTTTGTCCTGTTCTTTCCACATGCTATCTTTTTTCATAATATCCAAAATGGATAAAATTTTATAATTTTTTCTTTTTGTTGAATTAGAAATCGGGCATAGTGTTTGTATAAAAATTTATTCATTTTTTTCATCAATTTTTCTAATTTTTCTCTAATTTTATATAGTAGTTTTGATCAACTTGAATCTACCTATTGCTACGTTTTTGTATAGAGTTTAGTTATAAATTCTAGTTGGTCAATACGCTATACTAAGTGTTTTACATCATCTGACTTGATTTCCTCTTAGCAGTTTGATGACTCAGTTGATGTTGAACCCGTATACATATAAGTGGAATTTAGCAATTTCAGTGTTCCGGTTTATACTGTTTGACCTATCGATTGCTGAATTGTAATTTAAATTATCATTGTCCACTTCCTTCTCTCCCTTTCCCTAAAATGCCAATTACCTACTATAAATAAATTCGCAGATGTCAAATGACGTTTCTAATGACAAAAAAAAAAAAAAAAAAAATAAAAAAAAAAAAAAATACTACTCTAGTTCATCCTCACCTGCGTTATATTAATCCCATTTCTCTAATTTAATTTCGGCTCAGTTATTTTGTTTGAGTTACACATATTTTATTACTTCATTCATCTTTATTCATTGCATATTATTATTAAGTCATAGTAATTTTTTTTCTCTCTCGAATTTACAAATGAAATTGATTGTTTTTCACTGCTTTTCGTGAAAGTTTATATTTTTTTTTGTTTTAGGTCATTTTGAATTTTCTTATCTTATTGTTGATAAATAAGAAACCAGAAAGTTTGCGAATCATTTACTCATTATTTGTGGTTATTCAAACTATTTTTGTATGGGCATTTGGGGTACTAATTATTCGCATCAAAACCAAACATATCTGATCATTCTCAGCTGACCAGTATTAGAAATACTTGTATACATATATTTATATATCTACGTTATAAATTTAATAGCATACATCTTGAATTTTTGATATTTAATATAAACATTTTTCTACGGCGTGTTTGGTCATTTACCAAGTTTCCCAGTGGCGGTAATTTTTTTGTTACACTAGATAATAATAAAATACATAATAATAAAGTAAAATAAAAAAAAAAATAAAAGAAAAAAGTAAAAGAAAAACTTGTTTAAAAATCGTAGGCGTGAAAGTTCCCCTTATCTTATTTTTTGGAAGCTGCGTTCTCAATAAGAAACCACAAAATGAAAGTTACTGCTTTAAAGTCTGACGAAATCGAGGTCGAGTGTGAGTTGCGCGCTATTTTGACGGGAGCTACCGACGCCGTACTTGAGTTGCAACGGCAATTAACAGAGGAGAAGTCGGGTGTTAAAGACGCTCCCACCCGAATGCACAGTCGAGCCAGCAAAAATCCGAACGCCGAAATAGAGTGCTGTCGGAATAAGCTAATTCGGTTGCAGGACGAAATTCCCACGATAAAATCGATTCCCGAAATCGAAAGAACGGCTCGAGCAGAACAAATCTGGTCGCGACTATCCCACGTGCGCGGACGGTTGGAACGGGTTTCTCAATCTCTCACCTACCAAGACCCGGCCTTAAAACTATTAAAATCATGTTTAGGCTTGTTAGATTCTATGGATAGTTATTTAAATCATTCCACTGAATTAGACGAGTCGATTGACTCAGCAGAGAAGATTGCCATTGAGACGGTGAGCCCGAATGCCAATCCAACCGAGTCAACCTTGAGACCTTTTCCTACAGAGGCCGAGTCCAATCTAACGAATGTCGTCGGAACTAACACAAGGATGGGAAAAGCAGGAGGAACTACACAAACCATGGCGGAACTCCATATCTCTGAACCCCATTCTCTATTGGCTGCTATGATGGCCCAAATTAAGCTTTTATCGGACCAAGTTATGCTTTTGAGTCTCGAACGAAATAATTCTCAAACGTCCGTTCCTGAAGGTGCGCACAATTCAGACAGAAAGACTGTGTCCATTCTTGCAGCATCGTCCCCAAAGCAGAATCTCTCTACCCCTCCCGTGCCACGCCCAGGATCGAACATAATTAGCGAGAATCCAGATAATCCCGTTCCACCAGGACGCGGAGCTCTGGTGACAAACGACCAGGCATTCAAAACCATCCCAGTCATTCCCCCCGCTAGAACACCATGGAATCCGATAACAGCTTCTCAAATTAATAGTAATTTTCAATCACCGGAGTCTGGACAAAACCTAGCATTAGGCGAAAATCGAGAGTTTTCGCTTCACCATTCAAACTCTTACAGTCGGGGACAATTATCAAAGAGTGGTATTTCATATAGTGGCTCGACATCTGGAATAACAGTCGATATGTTTTTCTTCCAACTCGAAACCATTGCGTCTTCGATGAAGATACCCGAAGACCACCTCATAGTCGAGATCAGTACCGTTCTTAAAGACATAGCTCTCCAATGGTATTGGACATATCGCCGTCATAATCCCTTCGCATCATGGCATGAACTAAAGGTCCAATTCATTGAGAGATTCAAGGATCGAAGGACTGAGTATGAAATCCGCAGATCTATTGAGTCTCGAAAACAACAGCCTAACGAGAATTTTGTCGACTTCTACCATCATGTCTGGGCGTTGACACTACAGTGCCGGAATCCGTATCGAGACGAAGAGTTCATCCAATTGCTCATGTCTAATATGAAACCGGCCTTGCAATTCCAGTTAACCGATCAACGCTTTGCCACCATTAACGACCTCATTCGTGCTTGTTCTGCCTGGGAAGATACCTTTAAGCGCGTTCGATTCTCCAGTGAGGGCGCTTTCTCCAATCGCCGCGTCGTAAACGAGATACAAAATTGTGCCTTCGATGCCAGCTTGCCGTGTAACGGTCCATCTGAATCGCTTATGCCGCAACCCGAACCGTACGAACATGTCTCGGCACTGCACGCGCCTAATGACTCCTATAAAGTCCCCACTCGAGTGGTAAGTGAACCCCTTAAAATTAATCTTCCTAACTCGGCTAATACCAACTATACCATTTGCTACAATTGCTGCGACATTGGTCACAACTTCGTGGATTGTCCAATCCCACCAAATGGTCCCTTTTGTTACCTCTGTGGGTTAAAAGGTACCATAACACCGAAATGTTGGCGATGTAAAGGGAAAGCGGAAAACTCATCACGGGGTTCATGGAGATCTGGGAATCAGGGACCACCGAGACCAACCCTTCCCAGAATCCGAGAAAAGACAGGCAACAATACCGATCCGCGATTCGACCGGATGGGGTCGTCGAACCTTTAACCCCCCATAATTTCTATTCCGCGGTAAGTCCGGTCAATAGAACCGTCAATCCGCGAATCATGTCGCCAGATCGACCTACCAGCATCTATGATTCTCCAAACCCTTATATTTTAACCGGATTGGACACTCCGCCAAATTTGTCTCAAAGAGATAAACCGGTGGATTCAAATACGAGGGCTTATGTAACGGTTTCGTCTTTGACCTCCCAACCCACTGATGGGGGGCATAGGCAGGAAAATACAGTCAGATCGCAAAGTTGCTCGAGCACGACCAGGAGAATCAGATACCGGAAGTATTGGGAAAGACGGAAAATCCTCCGGGCCAGTATAGTTTCCTCCTTAATAAGCGCCGACTCGCTCGATAAAAGGCCTTACGCCACCCTCACTGTAAATAATATACCATATAAAGGACTATTGGATAGCGGGGCCAGTGTAAGTGTGATGGGTCGAGGCTCCGAAAAATTTTTGTCCGATCCAGCCACTAAATTTCACTCTTTTCCAACCCATATTCGAACGGCCAGTGGACAACCTCAACGGGTATTAGGGTATATACACGCTTTGGTTAAATTCAATAACGAAACTCATACCTTGCCTCTCTACATCGTACCCACGTTGGACCAGGAACTTTATCTAGGGATAGACTTCTGGAATCGGTTCAGGATCACACCAAAGATCTCCTCTATCAGTCTTGTAAACGATCTGCCCGAACAGACCGACGCTCCCAAATATCACGCGCTCTCGCCTACCGATAAATTGAGATTAGATGAGATTATCGAACGTTTTCCCTCAAGCGCTAAGTTGGGGCTTGGAAAAACAACACTGCTTTCGCACGTGATTGATGTGGGTGACGCCAAACCCGTAAAACAGAGGTTTTATGCTATGTCCCCAGCGAAGCAGCAGGTGATGTATGATGAGTTGGACAGGATGCTGGCATTAGACGTTATCGAGGAGAGTAATAGCTCGTGGTGCTCACCAATTACTCTGGTGCAGAAGGCGAATGGCAAGGCACGGCTCTGTTTGGATGCCCGCGAAGTGAATAAGGTGACAGTCCGGGACGCGTATCCGCTGCTTCTCATCAACGGATTGCTGGGTCGTCTGGATCAAACACGCTACATTTCAGCCATTGATTTGAAAGACGCCTTTTGGCAGATCCAGCTCGATCCACAATCCCGAGATAAGACAGCGTTTACGGTCCCTGGGCGGCCCTTGTACCACTTTAAGGTCATGCCATTCGGGCTGTGCAATGCCCCCCAAACGCTCTGTCGCCTGATGCACCGAGTTATTCCGTACCAGCTCCATGATAAAATTTTCGTCTACTTGGACGACCTCTTAATCACCTCTGCCTCGCTGGAGGAACATTTTGAGTTGCTCGAAATGGTCGCGCAATTACTGTCTAAAGCAGGACTTACCATAAATATCAGTAAGAGTCAGTTCGTGTTGCGGGAGGTAAACTATCTTGGTTATATAGTGGGCGACGGTTGCCTCCGCACAAACCCAGATAAGTGTAAAGCGGTCATGGATTTCCCGGTCCCAAAGACCACAAAACAGGTTCGACGCTTTCTGGGAATGTGCGGATGGTATCGTCGCTTCATACAGAACTTCGCATCACTCGCCGCGCCACTTACTGACCTTACCGGTAAATCGTCAAAGCTCAAATGGACTACCGTCGCAGAAAATTCGTTTGCCGCTCTAAAGCTAGCGCTATCCACCGCTCCTGTCTTGGCCAACCCCGACTTTAGCAAACACTTCTACATCCAGTGTGACGCCAGTGCCGTCGGCGTAGGCAGTGTACTATTTCAACTCGACTCAGAAGGTGGTGAACATCCGATTGAATATATTTCGCACAAATTAAATGCAGCTCAACGAAATTATTCGGTGACGGAGCTTGAGTGCTACGCCGCGGTACTGAGCGTCCAAAAATTTCGCCATTATATCGAGGGGTACACATTCACGATATACACAGACCATGCCAGTCTTCGCTGGCTAATGTCCCAAAAGGACTTATCCGGAAGACTCGCTCGATGGAGCCTAAAACTCCAAGCGTACGACTTTCAGATCGGATATCGGAAAGGCTCCATCAATATTGTACCGGACGCTTTATCCCGGGCGTTCTGTGATGAAGGTTCCTCGGCTGCTTCTAACATCAACCCCAACCCTCGCTCAATACCCTCTGATATCGTGGACGTTTCGGAAACTACTATAACTTGTGATTCGGCGATGACGGAACCTACAGTATGTGATTTGAATAAGTCGCTTCTGATGTCTGTTTTACAAATTGATTTAGACTCGCCCTCGTTCTCAGATGAAGAGTACGTTAATCAAATAGAACGTGTACGACAACTACCACCTTGCGAACACAATTTCCGAATTCAAGGTAACAAATTGTTAATCTCCCCAGCCTATGGATTTAAATATATAGACACTGATTTACCCGAATGGAAGCTAGTGGTTCCGATTTCCCTGACTCATGATTTGGTTGCACAGGCCCATATTTCACCCACTTCGGCGCATATGGGGATAGCTAAAACTCTCGAAAAGCTCCAGCGTCAATTTTATTGGTCATGCATGGCAAAAGACGTTAAAGTTTTCATCTCAAACTGCTTTCAGTGTAAGATGAATAAAAGCGTGAACTTCTCGATGCGACCCGCCATGGGAGCACCATCTGAGTCTACTCGCCCATTTCAGAAACTTTACGTTGTTTTTTTAGGGCCTTATCCTCGTTCCAACCGCGGAAATTCGTATGTCGTCATACTACTAGACCACTACTCTAAATTTGTACTGGTTAAACCATTGCGCGAATCTTCCGCTAAGCTTCTGTGCTCTTTTCTGAAAGACGAGGTGTTTTTGCTCTTTTCCGTCCCGGAGGTGATAACCTCTGACAATGGTAGACAATTTACGTCAAAGCTGTTCCAAGAATTGCTAGTGAAATATAAAATTTTACATGTACGCACTCCTGTTTACTCCCCACAGAGTAATTGTTCGGAGCGAGTGAATAGAACTTTACTTGCCGCGATTCGATCGTACCTCGGTGATCATGAGCACAACAAATGGGATAACCACCTTCAAGAGGTGGCCGCCGCATTACGAAACGTACGACATGACACCACGCATTTCTCGCCCCATTATCTAGTATTTGGACAGCATATGTCTCTGCATGGGTCGGATTATGCCTTAAGACGATTGTTATCAGCGAACGATGCAAACGAAATACACTTATTCAATAAATCCGACCGTTTAAATCTCGTCCGGGACCAGATCATCCATTACCTACGTGTTGCTCACGACAAAAACGCTCGATATTATAATCTTCGCAGCCGGAATCGTTACTTTAACCCCGGACAACATGTCTTTATCAGATCTTTTGTGCCAAGTGACGCACCGAAAAGGTTTTGTGCCAAGCTGTCTGCTAAATTCGTACCAGCCATCATAGATGCTAAAGTAGGCAACGTTGCATATGCTGTTAGAAGTTTGGCAGGGAAGCTATTGGGGACTTATCACGTCAAAGATATTCGCGTTTAAGCCATTGATTGTTCTAGCAAATCCGCGTACTTCCATTAATCTCAAGTAGTGTGCCCGGCATGAGACAGTCTCAGGGTGTAGGTCGTCCCCACGACTTGTAACGGTGCCTTCGCACGCGTGACAACAATTATTTCTTGTGCTAACCAAAATTAAGTATCACGCAAGTATGCTACATACTGTATAAGATGCGAATAATTATACCCCTAAATGTCAGCTAGATATACGATCACACAGTACACTGTGTTACCGACAATATCTGGTTCGACACAAACAGATGTCACCTCGGGCAATCCAATTGGATGATATGTGTGGGAAATGATTGGCAAAACTTCTTTAGAACCCTGTGAGGTGTGTCAAACGTCCCGCGTAAAATTTGGCGGGTATGGGACAGGAAAAAAAATATAAAAGAGCGATCAGCAGTGGAACGGGCTAGTCAGTGATCGAATTTTTAAGTTGTGCGAGTCACATTAAAATTGTATAGATTGTGAGAAAATATTGAGGATAATAAATCAATTGTATATTATAAATATATTAGTTTCCGTTACTTGTTAAAGTAAAAATAAGGACAAGTTGAAATTTATATATTATAAAAGATAAAAAAAAAAAAATCTATAAAGAACTAATTAAATTAATTATAAAGACAATGGAATAATTATCCCAAGTGTAAGTTCGTTGAGTGAAACGCTACCTAAACCAACTTATGAATTGTGAAAGACAAAAGTGTGTGTAAAATTACAAAGTTTAAGAACATTTCGTGCAAAAATCTATGTCCTAAGGTCACACAACTGACATCGTGTGACGCGACATAAACATAAACTAGATTGCGCATTATAAAGTGTAAATGAGCTTATAAACTGAATATAAGTATAAAAATTGCCTATAAGTATAACAATTTAGCGTTTACGTAATTTATAAAGTTCGTGATATCAAAACGATTGGTTATAATGTATAAGTGAAACAATAACCGTAACAAAAAAAAAAACTTAGTTATTGATCGATCAATGGACAACAGTGAGTGCGGACAATTATGTTACACGTTATATGGAAAGTGAATTTATAAAATATTCGTGATAAACGTTAACAAGAAAAACGGTGTGTAAAGTGTATATCTATAGTTACACACCGTATAATAGATAAATAATTAAGAAACCTTGAATAATATATGTGCCTACGGTAATGTTAAGCCATGTTGAAAACGCAAGAATCCGGGTTCGAACATCAGGACAGTAATTGGGAAGTCATTTTATTTTTATATATATATATATATATTTGGAGAATAAAGCTCAGTATATTAACTCTAAGAAAATAATAATAATAATAATTTTCAAATTAATTCGTTAATATTAACTTAATTCTAGATTTCGATTTTTTTTATATTTTTCTTTTTATAGTAAGCAAATTATTTTAAATAGTATTTTTTGAATTTAATTTTTGTGCCTTAAAATCATTATCGTGGCGAGATAATAGTACCGTTTTGTTTTGAAATAATTTGCTTATTAAATATTAATTATTAAGTCTAACTAACAATACTAATGATTTGATATATTTTTCTCATCTTTGTCGCAAAGCAAAATAAACATTTTTTTTCTGTTGTGCATGCAAGTTGATCAGAAATTCAAATTTTTTTGTTTTACTTTTCTCTCGTGGTTCGGTTCTCGATTTTTTATGGTTTTATTTGGATTCGATCAAAAGTGCAATGGTTTTTCTTCTTGTTACTTTCTGTGAGTGAAGTGTAAATTAAATATGAAGAATTAAGTGAACGAGCATGATGAGGATGGACTAGGGTAAGTATATCCGGTCGAGATAGGTAGGTAGTTGGCATCATTCCTTTCCTAGCGGTTACACACGGATCAGTCATACTCTTCAAATCCCACACCCAACCCTGATGCTTAGCCGACAACGACCGCGGAAGAGTCCCTGAGTGACCCAAAATTTCTATAACATTCGTGTAATTTGGAGAATATTTCGGTTAAATTTTACTTTCATTCTTCATGATATAGGGTTTTTTTGTTGTTGCTTAATTGTTTTAGTTGATTTTCGTTCGCGTCGATTCTCCAGGTTAGACAAATGTTACATACTTACACCCCAAAATTTTCGAGTCCAATGAGATTTTGGACGAAATGGGCTTACAACAAAACAATTTCGTTAAATGAGTTTTTACATTAATTTTATTGCTTTTGGTTTTGTATCAAAACATATTAGACAAAAAATAAAAAAAAAATTAAAATTTGAACCCCAAGTACTTACACCCCAAAATTTTCGAGTCCAAGGAGATTTTGGACGAAATGGGCTTACAACAAAACTATTTCGTTAAATGAGTTTTTACATTGATTTTATTGCTTTTGGTTGTGTATCAAACAACATTAGACTAAAATAAAAAAATTAAAAATTTGGACCCCAAGTACCTACAACCCAAAATTTTCGAGTCCAAGGAGCATTTGGACGAAATGGGCTTACAACAAAACTATTTCGTTAAATGAGTTTTTACATTGATTTTATTGCTTTTGGTTGTGTATCAAACCACATTAGACTAAAATAAAAAAATTAAAAATCTGGACCCCAAGTACTTACACCCCAAAATTTTCGAAACCAAGGAGCATTTGGACGAAATGGGCTTACAACAAAACTATTTCGTTAAATGAGTTTTTACATTGATTTTATTGCATTTTGTTGTGTACAAACCATATTAGGTAAAAATAAAAAATTTAATAATTTGGACCCCAAGTACTTACACCCCAAAATTTTCGAGTCCAAGGAGATTTTGCACGAAATGGGCTTACAACAAAACTATTTCGTTAAATGAGTTATTACATTGATTTTATTGCTTTTTGTTGTGTATCAAACCATATTAGACAAAAATAAAAAAATTAAAAATTTGGACCCCAAGTACTTACACCCCAAAATTTTCGAGTCCAAGGAGATTTTGGACGAAATAGGCTAACAACAAAACTATTTCGTTAAATGAGATTTAACATTGATTTTATTGCTTTTTGTTGTGTATCAAACCATATTAGACAAAAATAAAAAAATTAAAAATTTGGACCCCAAGTACTTACACCCCAAAATTTTCGAGTCCAAGGAGATTTTGGACGAAATGGGCTTACAACAAAACTATTTCGTTAAATGAGTTTTTACATTGATTTTATTGCTTTTGGTTGTGTATCAAACCACATTAGACTAAAATAAAAAAATTAAAAATTTGGACCCCAAGTACTTATACCCCAAAATTTTCGAGTCCAAGGAGATTTTGGACGAAATAGGCTTACAACAAAACTATTTCGTTAAATGAGTATTTACATTGATTTTATTGCTTTTGGTTGTGTATCAAATCATATTAGACAAAAATAAAAAAAAATTTAAAATTTGAACCCCAAGTACTTACACCCCAAAATTTTCGAGTTCAAGGAGATTTTGGACGAAATGGGCTTACAACAAAACTATTTCGTTAAATGAGTTTTTACATTGATTTTATTGCTTTTGGTTGTGTATCAAACCATATTAGACAAAAATAAAAAAATATTTAAAATTTGAACCCCAAGTACTTACACCCCAAAATGTTCGAGTCCAAGGAGATTTTGGACGAAATGGGCTTACAACAAAACTATTTCGTTAAATGAGTTTTTACATTGATTTTATTGCTTGTGGCTGTGTATCAAACCATATTAGACAAAAATAAAAAAATTAATAATTTGGACCACAAGTACTTACACCCCAAAATTTTCGAGTCCAAGGAGATTTTGGACGAAATGGGCTTACAACAAAACAATTTCGTTAAATGAGTTATTACATTAATTTTATTGCTTTTGGTTTTGTATCAAAACATATTAGACAAAAAATAAAAAAAAAATTAAAATTTGAACCCCAAGTACTTACACCCATAAATTTTCGAGTCCAGGGAGATTTTGGACGAAATGGGCTTACAACAAAACTATTTCGTTAAATGAGTTTTTACATTGATTTTATTGCTTTTGGTTGTGTATCAAACAACATTAGACTAAAATAAAAAAATTAAAAATTTGGACCCCAAGTACCTACAACCCAAAATTTTCGAGTCCAAGGAGCATTTGGACGAAATGGGCTTACAACAAAACTATTTCGTTAAATGAGTTTTTACATTGATTTTATTGCTTTTGGTTGTGTATCAAACCACATTAGACTAAAATAAAAAAATTAAAAATCTGGACCCCAAGTACTTACACCCCAAAATTTTCGAAACCAAGGAGCATTTGGACGAAATGGGCTTACAACAAAACTATTTCGTTAAATGAGTTTTTACATTGATTTTATTGCATTTTGTTGTGTACAAACCATATTAGGTAGAAATAAAAAATTTAATAATTTGGACCCCAAGTACTTACACACCCCAAAATTTTCGAGTCCTAGGAGATTTTGCACGAAATGGGCTTACAACAAAACTATTTCGTTAAATGAGTTATTACATTGATTTTATTGCTTTTTGTTGTGTATCAAACCATATTAGACAAAAATAAAAAAATTAAAAATTTGGACCCCAAGTACTTACACCCCAAACTTTTCGAGTCCAAGGAGATTTTGGACGAAATAGGCTAACAACAAAACTATTTCGTTAAATGAGATTTTACATTGATTTTATTGCTTTTTGTTGTGTATCAAACCATATTAGACAAAAATAAAAAAATTAAAAATTTGGACCCCAAGTACTTACACCCCAAAATTTTCGAGTCCAAGGAGATTTTGGACGAAATGGGCTTACAACAAAACTATTTCGTTAAATGAGTTTTTACATTGATTTTATTGCTTTTGGTTGTGTATCAAACCATATTAGACTAAAATAAAAAAATTAAAAATTTGGACCCCAAGTACTTATACCCCAAAATTTTCGAGTCCAAGGAGATTTTGGACGAAATAGGCTAACAACAAAACTATTTCGTTAAATGAGTTTTTACATTGATTTTATTGCTTTTGGTTGTGTATCAAATCATATTAGACAAAAATAAAAAAAAATTTAAAATTTGGACCCCAAGTACTTACACCCCAAAATTTTCGAGTTCAAGGAGATTTTGGACGAAATGGGCTTACAACAAAACTATTTCGTTAAATGAGTTTTTACATTGATTTTATTGCTTTTTGTTGTGTACAAACCATATAAGGTAGAAATAAAAAAAATTAAAATTTGGACCCCAAGTAGTAACACCCCAAATATTTCGAGCCCAAGGAGATTTTGGACGAAATAAACTTACAACAAAACTATTTCGTTAAATGAGTTTTTACATTGATTTGTTGTGTATCAAACCATATTAGACAAAAATAAAATCATTAAAAATTTGGATCCCAAGTACTTACGTCCCAAAATTTTCGAGTCCAAGAAGATTTTGGACGAAATAAGCTTACAACAAAACTATTTCGTTAAATGAGTTTTTACATTGATTTTATTGCTTTTGGTTGTGTATCAAACACATAAGACTAAAATAAAAAAATTAAAAATTTGGACCCCAAGTACTTACACCCCAAAATTTTCGAGTCCAAGGAGCATTTGGACGAAATGGGCTTACAACAAAACTATTTCGTTAAATGAGTTTTTACATTGATTTTATTGCTTTTTGTTGTGTACAAACCATATTAGGTAGAAATAAAAAATTTAATAATTTGGACCCCAAATACTTACACCCCAAAATTTTCGAGTCCAATGAGATTTTGGACGAAATGGGCTTACAACAAAACTATTTCGTTAAATGAGTTTTTACATTGATTTTATTGCTTTTTGTTGTGTATCAAACCATATTAGACAAAAATAAAAAAATTAAAAATTTGGTCCCCAAGTACTTACACCCCAAAATTTTCGAGTCCAAGGAGATTTTGGACGAAATAGGCTAACAACAAAACTATTTCGTTAAATGAGTTTTTACATTGATTTTATTGCTTTTTGTTGTGTATCAAACCATATTAGACAAAAATAAAAAAATTAATAATTTGGACCCCAAGTACTTACACCCCAAAATATTCGAGTCCAAGGAGATTTTGGACGAAATGGGCTTACAACAAAACTATTTCGTTAAATGAGTTTTCACATTGATTTTATTGCTTTTGGTTGAGTATCAAATCATATTAGACAAAAATAAAAAAAAATTTAAAATTTGAACCCCAAGTACTTACACCCCAAAATTTTCGAGTCCAAGGAGATTTTGGACGAAATGGGCTTACAACAAAACTATTTCGATAAATGAGTTTTTACATTGATTTTATTGCTATTGGTTGTGTATCAAACCATATTAGACAAAAATAAAAAAATATTTAAAATTTGAACGCCAAGTACTTCCACCCCAAAATTTTCGAGTCCAAGGAGATTTTGGACGAAATGGGCTTTCAACAAAACTATTTCGTTAAATGAGTTTTTACATTGATTTTACTGTTTTTGGTTGTGTATCAAACCATATTAGACAAAAATAAAAAAATTAAAAATTTGGATCCCAAGTACTTACACCCCAAAATGTTCGAGTCCAAGGAGATTTTGGACGAAATAGGCTAACAACAAAACTATTTCGTTAAATGAGTTTTTACATTGATTTTATTGCTTTTGGTTGTGTATCAAACCATATTAGACAAAAATAAAAAAATTAAAAATTTGGATCCCAAGTACTTACACCCCAAAATGTTCGAGTCCAAGGAGATTTTGGACGAAATGGACTCACAACAAAACTATTTCGTTAAATGAGTTTTTACATTGATTTTATGGCTTTTTGTTGTGTACAAACCATATTAGGTAAAAATAAAAAAATTTAAAATTTGGACCCCAAGTAGTAACACCCCAAAATTTTCGAGTCCAAGGAGATTTTGGACGAAATAGGCTTACAACAAAACTATTTCGTTAAATGAGTTTTTACATTGATTTTATTGCTTTTTGTTGTGTACAAACCATATAAGGTAGAAATAAAAAAATTAATAATTTGGACCCCAAGTACTTACACACCTTAAAATTTTCGAGTCCACGGAGATTTTGGACGAAATGGGCTTACAACAAAACTATTTCGTTAAATGAGTTTTTACATTGATTTTACTGTTTTTGGTTGTGTATCAAACCATATTAGACAAAAATAAAAAAATTAAAAATTTGGACCCCAAGTACTTACACCCCAAAATTTTCGAGTCCAAGGAGATTTTGGACGAAATGGGCTTACAACAAAACTATTTCGTTAAATGAGTTTTTACATTGATTTTATTGCTTTTTGTTGTGTATCAAACCATATTAGACAAAAATAAAAAAATTAAAAATTTGGACCCCAAGTACTTACACCCCAAAGTTTTCGAGTTCAAGGAGATTTTAGACGAAATGGGCTTACAACAAAACTATTTCGTTAAATGAGTTTCACATTGATTTTATTGCTTTTGGTTGTGTATCAAATCATATTAGACAAAAATAAAAAAAAATTTAAAATTTGAACCCCAAGTACTTACACCCCAAAATTTTCGAGTCCAAGGAGATTTTGGACGAAATGGGCTTACAACAAAACTATTTCGTTAAATGAGTTTTTACATTGATTTTATTGCTATTGGTTGTGTATCAAACCATATTAGACAAAAATAAAAAAATATTTAAAATTTGAACCCCAAGTACTTACACCCCAAAATTTTCGAGTCCAAGGAGATTTTGGACGAAATGGGCTTTCAACAAATCTATTTCGTTAAATGAGTTTTTACATTGATTTTACTGTTTTTGGTTGTGTATCAAACCATATTAGACAAAAATAAAAAAATTAAAAATTTGGATCCCAAGTACTTACACCCCAAAATTTTCGAGTCCAAGGAGATTTTGGACGAAATAGGCTAACAACAAAACTATTTCGTTAAATGAGTTTTTACATTGATTTTATTGCTTTTGGTTGTGTATCAAACCATATTAGACAAAAATAAAAAAATTAAAAATTTGGATCCCAAGTACTTACACCCCAAAATGTTCGAGTCCAAGGAGATTTTGGACGAAATGGGCTCACAACAAAACTATTTCGTTAAATGAGTTTTTACATTGATTTTATTGCTTTTTGTTGTGTACAAACCATATTAGGTAGAAATAAAAAAATTTAAAATTTGGACCACAAGTAGTAACACCCCAAAATTTTCGAGTCCAAGGAGATTTTGGACGAAATAGGCTTACAACAAAACTATTTCGTTAAATGAGTTTTACATTGATTTTATTTCTTTTTGTTGTGTACAAACCATATTAGACAAAAATAAAAAAATTAAAAATTTGGACCCCAAGTACTTACACCCCAAAATTTTCGAGTCCAAGGAGATTTTGGACGAAATATGCTTACAACAAAACTATTTCGTTAAATGAGTTTTTACATTGATTTTATTGCTTTTTGTTGTGTATCAAACCATATTAGACAAAAATAAAAAAATTAAAAATTTGGACCCCAAGTACTTACACCCCAAAATTTTCGAGTTCAAGGAGATTTTAGACGAAATGGGCTTACAACAAAACTGTTTCGTTAAATGATTTTTTACATTGATTTTATTGCTTTTGGTTGTGTATCAAACCACATTAGACTAAAATAAAAAATTAAAAATTTGGACCCCAAGTACTTACACCCCAAAATTTTCGAGTCCAAGGAGATTTTGGACGAAATGGGCTTACAACAAAACTATTTCGTTAAATGAGTATTTACATTGATTTTATTGCTTTTGGTTGTGTATCAAACCATATTAGACAAAAATAAAAAAAATAAAATTTAAAATTTGAACCCCAAGTACTTACACCCCAAAATTTTCGAGTCCAAGGAGATTTTGGACGAAATGGGCTTACAACAAAACTATTTCGTTAAATGAGATTTAACATTGATTTTATTGCTTTTGGTTGTGTATTAAACCATATTAGACAAAAATAAAAAAATATTTAAAATTTGAACCCCAAGTACTTACACCCCAAAATTTTCGAGTCCAAGGAGATTTTGGACGAAATAGGCTTACAACAAAACTATTTCGTTAAATGAGTGTTTACATTGATTTTACTGTTTTTGGTTGTGTATCAAACCATATTAGATAAAAATAAAAAAATTAAAAATTTGGATCCCAAGTACTTACACCCCAAAATGTTCGAGTCCAAGGAGATTTTGGACGAAATGGGCTTTCAACAAATCTATTTCGTTAAATGAGTTTTTACATTGATTTTATTGCTTTTTGTTGTGATCAAACCATATAAGGTAGAAATAAAAAAAAATAAAATTTGGACCCCAAGTAGTAACACCCCAAAATTTTCGAGTCCAAGGAGATTTTGGACGAAATAGGCTTACAACAAAACTGTTTCATTAAATGAGTTTTTACATTGATTTTATTGCTTTTTGTTGTGTATCAAACCATATTAGACAAAAATAAAATCATTAAAAATTTGGACCCCAAGTACTAACACCCCAAAATTTTCGAGTCCAAGGAGATTTTGGACGAAATGGGCTTAAAACAAATCTATTTCGTTAAATTAGTTTTTACATTGATTTTATTGCTTTTGGTTGTGTATCAAACCATATTAGACAAAAATAAAAAAATTAATAATTTGGACTCCAAGTACTTACACCCCAAAATGTTCGAGTCCAAGGAGATTTTGGACGAAATGGGCTTACAACAAAACTATTTCGTTAAATGAGTTTTTACATTGATTTTATTGTTTTTGGTTGTAAATCAAACCACATTAGACTAAAATAAAAAAATTAAAAATTTGGACCCCAAGTACTTACACCCCAAAATTTTCGAGTCCAAGGAGCATTTGGACGAAATGGGCTTACAACAAAACTATTTCGTTAAATGAGTTTTTACATTGATTTTATTGCTTTTTGTTGTGTACAAACCATATTAGGTAGAAATAAAAAATTTAATAATTTGGACCCCAAGTACTTACACACCCCAAAATTTTCGAGTCCAAGGAGATTTTGGACGAAATGGGCTTACAACAAAACTATTTCGTTAAATGAGTTTTTACATTGATTTTATTGCTTTTTGTTGTGTATCAAACCATATTAGACAAAAATAAAAAAATTAAAAATTTGGTCCCCAAGTACTTACACCCCAAAATTTTCGAGTCCAAGGAGATTTTGGACGAAATAGGCTAACAACAAAACTATTTCGTTAAATGAGTTTTTACATTGATTTTATTGCTTTTTGTTGTGTATCAAACCATATTAGACAAAAATAAAAAAATTAAAAATTTGGACCCCAAGTACTTACACCCCAAAATTTTCGAGTCCAAGGAGATTTTGGACGAAATGGGCTTACAACAAAACTATTTCGTTAAACGAGTTTTTACATTGATTTTATTGCTTTTGGTTGTGTATCAAACCACATTAGACTAAAATAAAAAAATTAAAAATTTGGACCCCAAGTACTTACACCCCAAAATTTTCGAGTCCAAGGAGATTTTGGACGAAATGGGCTTACAACAAAACTATTTCGTTAAATGAGTATTTACATTGATTTTATTGCTATTGGTTGTGTATCAAATCATATTAGACAAAAATAAAAAAAAAATTTAAATTTGAACCCCAAGTACTTACACCCCAAAATTTTCGAGTCCAAGGAGATTTTGGACGAAATGGGCTTACAACAAAACTATTTCGTTAAATGAGTTTTTACATTGATTTTATTGCTTTTGGTTGTGTATCAAACCATATTAGACAAAAATAAAAAAATATTTAAAATTTGAACCCCAAGTACCTACACCCCAAAATTTTCGAGTCCAAGGAGATTTTGGACGAAATAGGCTTACAACAAAACTATTTCGTTAAATGAGTTTTTACATTGATTTTACTGTTTTTGGTTGTGTATCAAACCATATTAGACAAAAATAAAAAAATTAAAAATTTGGATCCCAAGTACATACACCCCAAAATGTTCGAGTTCAAGGAGATTTTGGACGAAATGGGCTTAAAACAAAACTATTTCGTTAAACGAGTTTTTACATTGATTTTATTGCTTTTGGTTGTGTATTAAACCATATTAGACAAAAATAAAAAAATTAAAAATTTGGATCCCAAGTACTTACACCCCAAAATGTTCGAGTCCAAGGAGATCTTGAACGAAATGGGCTTACAACAAAACTATTTCGTTAAATGAGTTTTTACATTGATTTTATTGCTTTTTGTTGTGTACAAACCATATTAGGTAGAAATAAAAACATTAAAAATTTGGACCCCAAGTAGTAACACCCCAAAATTTTCGAGTCCAAGGAGATTTTGGACAAAATAGGCTTACAACAAAACTATTTCGTTAAATGAGTTTTTACATTGATTTTATTGCTTTTTGTTGTGTACAAACCATATTAGGTAGAAATAAAAAAATTAATAATTTGGACCCCAAGTACTTACACACCCCAAAATTTTCGAGTCCAAGGAGATTTTGGACGAAATGGGCTTACAACAAAACTATTTCGTTAAATGAGTTTTTACATTGATTTTATTTGTTTTTGTTTTGTATCAAACCATATTAGACAAAAATAAAAAAATTAAAAATTTGGACCCCAAGTACTTACACCCCTAAATTTTCGAGTCCAAGAAGATTTTGGACGAAATAGGCTAACAACAAAACTATTTCGTTAAATGAGTTTTTTACATTGATTTTATTGCTTTTTGTTGTGTATCAAACCATATTAGACAAAAATAAAAAAAAAAAAAATTGGACCCCAAGTACTAACACCCCAAAATTTTCGAGTTCAAGGAGATTTTAGACGAAATGGGCTTACAACAAAACTGTTTCGTTAAATGGTTTTTTACATTGATTTTATTGCTTTTGGTTGTGTATCAAACCACATTAGACTAAAATAAAAAAATTAAAAATTTGGACCCCAAGTACTAACACCCCCAAAATTTTCGAGTCCAAGGAGATTTTGAACGAAATGGGCTTACAACAAAACTATTTCGTTAAATGAGTATTTACATTGATTTTATTGCTTTTGGTTGTGTATCAAACCATATTAGACAAAAATAAAAAAATTAAAAATTTGGTCCCCAAGTACTTACACCCCAAAATTTTCGAGTCCAAGGAGATTTTGGACGAAATAGGCTAACAACAAAACTATTTCGTTAAATGAGTTTTTACATTGATTTTATTGCTTTTTGTTGTGTATCAAACCATATTAGACAAAAATAAAAAAATTAAAAATTTGGACCCCAAGTACTTACACCCCAAAATTTTCGAGTCCAAGGAGCATTTGGACGAAATAGGCTAACAACAAAACTATTTCGTTAAATGAGTTTTTACATTGATTTTATTGCTTTTTGTTGTGTATCAAACCATATTAGACAAAAATAAAAAAATTAAAAATTTGGACCCCAAGTACTTACACCCCAAAATTTTCGATTCCAAGGAGATTTTGGACGAAATGGGCTTACAACAAAACTATTTCGTTAAATGAGTTTTTACATCGATTTTATTGCTTTTTGTTGTGTTTCAAACCATATTAGACAAAAATAAAAACATTAAAAGTTTGGACCCCAAGTACTTACACCCCAAAATATTCGAGTCCAAGGAGATTTTGGACGAAATGGGCTTACAACAAAACTATTTCGTTAAATGAGTTTTCACATTGATTTTATTGCTTTTGGTTGTGTATCAAATCATATTAGACAAAAATAAAAAAAAATTTATAATTTGAACCCCAAGTACTTACACCCCAAAATTTTCGAGTCTAAGGAGATTTTGGACGAAATGGGCTTACAACAAAACTATTTCGTTAAATGAGTTTTTACATTGATTTTACTGTTTTTGGTTGTGTATCAAACCATATTAGACAAAAATAAAAAAATATTTAAAATTTGAACCCCAAGTACTTACACCCCAAAATTTTCGAGTCCAAGGAGATTTTAGACGAAATAGGCTTACAACAAAACTATTTCGTTAAATGAGTTTTTACATTGATTTTACTGTTTTTGGTTGTGTATCAAACAATATTAGACAAAAATAAAAAAATTAAAAATTTGGTTCCCAAGTACTTACACCCCAAAATGTTCGAGTCCAAGGAGATTTTGGACGAAATAGGCTAACAACAAAACTATTTCGTTAAATGAGTTTTTACATTGATTTTATTGCTTTTGGTTGTGTATCAAACCATATTAGACAAAAATAAAAAAATTAAAAATTTGGATCCCAAGTACTTACACCCCAAAATGTTCTAATCCAAGGAGATTTTGGACGAAATGGGCTCACAACAAAACTATTTCGTTAAATGAGTTTTTACATTGATTTTATTGCTTTTTGTTGTGTACAAACCATATTAGGTAGAAATAAAAAAATTTAAAATTTGGACCCCAAGTAGTAACACCCCAAAATTTTCGAGTCCAAGGAGATTTTGGACGAAATAGGCTTACAACAAAACTATTTCGTTAAATGAGTTTTTACATTGATTTTATTGCTTTTTGTTGTGTACAAACCATATTAGGTAGAAATAAAAAAATTAATAATTTTGACCCCAAGTACTTACACACCACAAAATTTTCGAGTCCACGGAGATTTTGGACGAAATGGGCTTACAACAAAACTATTTCGTTAAATGAGTTTTTACATTGATTTTATTGGTTTTTCTTGTGTATCAAACCATATTAGACAAAAATAAAAAATTAAAAATTTGGACCCCAAGTACTTACACCCCTAAATTTTCGAGTCCAAGGAGATTTTGGACGAAATAGGCTAACAACAAAACTATTTCGTTAAATGAGTTTTTACATTGATTTTATTGCTTTTTGTTGTGTATCAAACCATATTAGACAAAAATAAAAATATTAAAAATTTGGACCCCAAGTACTTACACCCCAAAATTTTCGAGTTCAAGGAGATTTTAGACGAAATGGGCTTACAACAAAACTGTTTCGTTAAATGATTTTTTACATTGATTTTATTGCTTTTGGTTGTGTATCAAACCACATAAGACTAAAATAAAAAAATTAAAAATTTGGACCCCAAGTACTTACACCCCAAAATTTTCAAGTCCAAGAAGATTTTGGACGAAATGGGCTTACAACAAAACTATTTCGTTAAATGAGTATTTACATTGATTTTATTGCTTTTGGTTGTGTATCAAACCATATTAGACAAAAATAAAAAAAAAAAAATTTAAAATTTGAACCCCAAGTACTTACACCCCAAAATTTTCGAGTACAAGGAGATTTTGGACGAAATGGGCTCACAACAAAACTATTTCGTTAAATGAGATTTAACATTGATTTTATTGCTTTTGGTTGTGTATTAAACCATATTAGACAAAAATAAAAAAATATTTAAAATTTGAACCCCAAGTACTTACACCCCAAAATTTTCGAGTCCAAGGAGATTTTGGACGAAATAGGCTTACAACAAAACTATTTCGTTAAATGAGTTTTTACATTGATTTTACTGTTTTTGGTTGTGTATCAAACCATTTTAGACAAAAATAAAAAAATTATAATTTGGATCCCAAGTACTTACACCCCAAAATGTTCGAGTCCAAGGAGATTTTGGACGAAATGGGCTTACTACAAAACTATTTCGTTAAATGAGTTTTTACATTGATTTTATTGCTTTTTGTTGTGTTCAAACCATATAAGGTAGAAATAAAAAAAATTAAAATTTGGACCCCAAGTAGTAACACCCCAAAATTTTCGAGTCCAAGGAGATTTTGGACGAAATAGGCTTACAACAAAACTATTTCGTTAAATGAGTTTTTACATTGATTTTATTGCTTTTTGTTGTGTATCAAACCATATTAGACAAAAATAAAATCATTAAAAATTTGGACCTCAAGTACTAACACCCCAAAATTTTCGAGTCCAAGGAGATTTTGGACGAAATGGGCTTAAATCAAATCTATTTCGTTAAATGAGTTTTTACATTGATTTTATTGCTTTTGGTTGTGTATCAAACCATATTAGACAAAAATAAAAAAATTAATAATTTGGACCCCAAGTACTTACACCCCAAAATGTTCGAGTCCAAGGAGATTTTGGACGAAATGGGCTTACAACAAAACTATTTCGTTAAATGAGTTTTTACATTGATTTTATTGTTTTTGGTTGTGAATCAAACCACATTAGACTAAAATAAAAAAATTAAAAATTTGGACCCCAAGTACTTACACCCCAAAATTTTCGAGTCCAAGGAGCATTTGGACGAAATGGGCTTACAACAAAACTATTTCGTTAAATGAGTTTTTACATTGATTTTATTGCTTTTTGTTGTGTACAAACCATATTAGGTAGAAATAAAAAATTTAATAATTTGGACCCCAAGTACTTAAACACCCCAAAATTTTCGAGTCCAAGGAGATTTTGGACGAAATAGGCTAACAACAAAACTATTTCGTTAAATGAGTTTTTACATTGATTTTATTGCTTTTTGTTGTGTATCAAACCATATTAGACAAAAATAAAAAAATTAAAAATTTGGACCCCAAGTACTTACACCCCAAAATTTTCGAGTCCAAGGAGATTTTGGACGAAATGGGCCTACAACAAAACTATTTCGTTAAACGAGTTTTTACATTGATTTTATTGCTTTTGGTTGTGTATCAAACCACATTAGACTAAAATAAAAAAATTAAAAATTTGGACCCCAAGTACTTACACCCCAAAATTTTCGAGTCCAAGGAGATTTTGGACGAAATGGGCTTACAACAAAACTATTTCGTTAAATGAGTATTTACATTGATTTTATTGCTTTTGGTTGTGTATCATATCATATTAGACAAAAATAAAAAAAAATTTAAAATTTGAACCCCAAGTACTTACACCCCAAAATTTTCGAGTCCAAGGAGATTTTGGACGAAATGGGCTTACAACAAAACTATTTCGTTAAATGAGTTTTTACATTGATTTTATTGCTTTTGGTTGTGTATCAAACCATATTAGACAAAATTAAAAAAATATTTAAAATTTGAACCCCAAGTACTTACACCCCAAAATTTTCGAGTCCAAGGAGATTTTGGACGAAATAGGCTTACAACAAAACTATTTCGTTAAATGAGTTTTTACATTGATTTTACTGTTTTTGGTTGTGTATCAAACCATATTAGACAAAAATAAAAAAATTAAAAATTTGGATCCCAAGTACATACACCCCAAAATGTTCGAGTTGAAGGAGATTTTGGACGAAATGGGCTTAAAACAAAACTATTTCGTTAAACGAGTTTTTACATTGATTTTATTGCTTTTGGTTGTGTATCAAACCATATTAGACAAAAATAAAAACATTAAAAATTTGGATCCCAAGTACTTACACCCCAAAATATTCGAGTCCAAGGAGATTTTGGACGAAATGGGCTTACAACAAAACTATTTCGTTAAATGAGTTTTTACATTGATTTTATTGCTTTTTGTTGTGTACAAACCATATTAGGTAGTAATAAAAAAATTTAAAATTTGGACCCCATGTAGTAACACCCCAAAATTTTCGAGTCCGAAGAGATTTTGGACGAAATAGGCTTACAACAAAACTATTTCGTTAAATGAGTTTTTACATTGATTTTATTGCTTTTTGTTGTGTACAAACCATATTAGGTAGAAATAAAAAAATTAATAATTTAAACCCCAAGTACTTACACACCCCAAAATTTTCGAGTCCAAGGAGATTTTGGACGAAATGGGCTTACAACAAAACTATTTCGTTAAATGAGTTTTTACATTGATTTTATTGGTTTTTGTTGTGTATCAAACCATATTAGACAAAAATAAAAAAATTAAAAATTTGGACCCCAAGTACTTACACCCCTAAATTTTCGAGTCCAAGAAGATTTTGGACGAAATAGGCTAACAACAAAACTATTTCGTTAAATGAGTTTTTACATTGATTTTATTGCCCTTTGTTGTGTATCAAACCATATTAGACAAAAATAAAAAAAAAAAAATTTGGACCCCAAGTACTTACACACCAAAATTTTCGAGTTCAAGGAGATTTTAGACGAAATGGGCTTACAACAAAACTGTTTCGTTAAATGGTTTTTTACATTGATTTTATTGCTTTTGGTTGTGTATCAAACCACATTAGACTAAAATAAAAAAATTAAAAGTTTGGACCCCAAGTACTTACACCCCAAAATTTTCGAGTCCAAGGAGATTTTGGACGAAATGGGCTTACAACAAAACTATTTCGTTAAATGAGTATTTACATTGATTTTATTGCTTTTGGTTGTGTATCAAACCATATTAGACATGAATAAAAAAAAATTTAAAATTTGAACCCCAAGTACTTACACCCCAAAATTTTCGAGTCCAAGGAGATTTTGGACGAAATGGGCTTACAACAAAACTATTTCGTTAAATGAGATTTAACATTGATTTTATTGCTTTTGGTTGTGTATTAAACCATATTAGACAAAAATAAAAAAATATTTAAAATTTGAACCCCAAGTACTTACACCCCAAAATTTTCGAGCCCAAGGAGATTTTGGACGAAATAGGCTTACAACAAAACTATTTCGTTAAGGAGTTTTTACATTGATTTTACTGTTTTTGGTTGTGTATCAAACCATATTAGACAAAAATAAAAAACCATATTAGGTACAAACCATATTAGGTAGAAATAAAAAATTTAATAATTTGGACCCCAAGTACTTACACACCCCAAAATTTTCGAGTCCAAGGAGATTTTGGACGAAATGGGCTTACAACAAAACTATTTCGTTAAATGAGATTTTACATTGATTTTATTGGTTTTTGTTGTGTATCAAACCATATTAGACAAAAATAAAAAAATTAAAAATTTGGACCCCAAGTACTTACACCCCAAAATTTTCGAGTCCAAGGAGATTTTGGACGAAATAGGCTTACAACAAAACTATTTCGTTAAATGAGTTTTTACATTGATTTTATTGCTTTTTGTTGTGTAACAAACCATATTAGACAAAAATAAAATAATTAAAAATTTGGCCCCAAGTACTTACACCCCAAAATTTTCGAGTCCAACGAGATTTTGGACGAACTGGGCTTACAACAAAACTATTTCGTTAAATGAGTATTTACATTGATTTTATTGCTTTTGGTTGTGTATCAAGTCATATTAGACATATATAAAAAATAATATAATATTTGAACCCCAAGTACTTACACCCCAAAATTTTCCAGTCCAAGGAGATTTTGGACGAAATGGGCTTACAACAAAACTATTTCGTTAAATGAGTTTTTACATTGATTTTATTGCTTTTGGTTGTGTATCAAACCATATTAGACAAAAATAAAAAAATATTTAAAATTTGAACCCCAAGTACTTACACCCCAAAATGTTCGAGTCCAAGGAGATTTTGGACGAAATAGGCTTACAACAAAACTATTTCGTTAAATGAGTTTTTACATTGATTTTACTGTTTTTGGTTGTGTATCAAACCATATTAGACAAAAATAAAAAAATTAAAAATTTGGATCCCAAGTACTTACACCCTATAATGTTCGAGTCCAAGCAGATTCTGGACGAAATGGGCTTAAAACAAAACTATTTCGTTAAATGAGTTTTTACATTTATTTTATTGCTTTTGGTTGTGTATCAAACCATATTAGACAAAAATAAAAAAATTAAAAATTTGGATCCCAAGTACTTACACCCCAAACTGTTCGAGTCCAAGTAGATTTTGGACGAAATGGGCCTACAACAAAACTAGTTCGTTAAATGAGTTTTTACATTGATTTTATTGCTTTTTTTTGTGTACAAACTATATTAGGTAGAAATAAAACAATTAATAATTTGGACCCCAAGTACTTACACCCCAAAATTTTCGAGTCCAAGGAGATTTTGGACGAAATAGGCTTACAACACAACTCTTCGTTAAATGAGTTTTTACATTGATTTTATTGCTTTTTTTTGTGTACAAACCATATTAGGTAGAAATAAAAAAATTAATAATTTGGACCCCAAGTACTTACACCCCAAAATTTTCGAGTCCAAGGAGATTTTGGACGAAATGGGCTTACAACAAAACTATTTCGTTAAATGAGTTTTTACATTGATTTTATTGCTTTTTGTTGTGTATCAAACAATATTAGACAAAAATAAAAAAATATTTAAAATTTGAACCCCAAGTACTTACACCCCAAAATTTTCGAGTCCAAAGAGATTTTGGACGAAATAGGCTTACAACAAAACTATTTCGTTAAATGAGTATTTACATTGATTTTACTGTTTTTAGTTGTGTATCAAACCATATTAGACAAAAATAAAAAAATTAAAATTTGGATCCTAAGTACTTACACCCCAAAATGTTCGAGTCCAAGGAGATTTTGGACGAAATGGGCTTACAACAAAACTATTTCGTTAAATGAGTTTTTACATTGATTTTATTGCTTTTGGTTGTGTATCAAACCATATTAGACAAAAATCAAAAAATTAAAAATTTGGATCCCAAGTACTTACACCCCAAAATGTTCGAGTCCAAGGAGATTTTGGACGAAATAGGCTTACAACAAAACTATTTCGTTAAATGAGTTTTCACATTGATTTTACTGATTTTGGTTTTGTGTCAAACCATATTAGACAAAAATAAAAAAATTAAAAATTTGGATCCCAAGTACTTACACCCCAAAATGTTCGAGTCCAAAGAGATTTTGGACGAAATGGGCTTACAACAAAACTATTTCGTTAAATAAGTTTTTACAATGATTTTATTGCTTTTTGTTGTGTACAAACCATATTAGGTAGAAATAAAAAAATTTAAAATTTGGACCCCAAGTAGTAACACCCCAAAATTTTCGAGTCCAAGGAGATTTTGGACGAAATAGGCTTACAACACAACTATTTCGTTAAATGAGTTTTTACATTGATTTTATTGCTTTTTGTTGTGTACAAACCATATTAGGTAGAAATAAAAAAATTAATAATTTGGACCCCAAGTACTTACACACCCCAAAATGTTCGAGTCCAAGGAGATTTTGGACGAAATAGGCTTACAACAAAACTATTTCGTAAAATGAGTTTTTGCATTGATTTTATTGCTTTTGGTTGTGTATCAAACCATATTAGACAAAAATAAAAACATTAAAAATTTGGATCCCAAGTACTTACACCCCAAAATATTCGAGTCCAAGGAGATTTTGGACGAAATGGGCTTACAACAAAACTATTTCGTTAAATGAGTTTTTACATTGATTTTACTGTTTTTGGTTGTGTATCAAACCATATTAGACAAAAATAAAAATTTAAAAATTTGAATCCCAAGTACTTACACCCCAAAATGTTCGAGTCCAAGGAGATTTTGGACGAAATGGGCTTAAAACAAAACTATTTCGTTAAATGAGTTTTTACATTGATTTTATTGCTTTTGGTTGTGTATCAAACCATATTAGACCAAAATAAACAAATTAAAAATTTGGATCCCAAGTACTTACATCCCAAAAAGTTCGAGTCCAAGGAGATTTTGGACGAAATGGGCTTACAACAAAACTATTTCGTTAAATGAGTTTTTACATTGATTTTATTGCTTTTTGTTGTGTATAAAACCATATTAGACAAAAATAAAAACATTAAAAATTTGGACCCCAAGTACTTACACCCCAAAATGTTCGAGTCCAAGGAGATTTTGGACGAAATGGGCTTACAACAAAATTATTTCGTTAAATTAGTTTTTACATTGATTTTATTGCTTTTGGTTGTGTATCAAACCATATTAGACTAAAATAAAAAAATTAAAAATTTGGACCCTAAGTACTTACACCCCAAAATTTTCGAGTCCAAGGAGATTTTGGACGAAATGGGCTTACAACAAAACTATTTCGTTAAATGAGTTTTTACATTGATTTTATTGCTTCTGGTTGTGTATCAAACCATATTAGGTAAAAATAAAAAAATTTAAAATTTGGACCCCAAGTAGTAACACCCCAAAATTTTCGAGTCCAAGGAGATTTTGGGCGAAATGGGCTTACAACAAAACTATTTCGTTAAATGAGATTTAACATTGATTTTATTGCTTTTGGTTGTGTATCAAACCACATTAGACTAAAATAAAAAAATTAAAAACTTGGACCCCAAGTAGTAACACCCCAAAATTTTCGAGTCCAAGGAGATTTTGGACGAAATAGACTTACAACAAAACTATTTCGTTAAATGAGATTTAACATTGATTTGATTTTATTGCTTTTTTTTGTGTACAAACCATATTAGGTAGAAATAAAAAAATTAATAATTTGGACCCCAAGTACTTACACCCCAAAATTTTCGAGTCCAAAGAGATTTTGGACGAAATGGGCTTACAACAAAACTATTTCGTTAAATGAGTTTTTACATTGATTTTATTGCTTTTTGTTGTGTATCAAACCATATTAGACAAAAATAAAAAAATATTTAAAATTTGAACCCCAAGTATTTACACCCCAAAATTTTCGAGTCCAAGGAGATTTTGGACGAAATAGGCTTACAACAAAACTATTTCGTTAAATGAGTTTTTACATTGATTTTACTGTTTTTAGTTGTGTATCAAACCGTATTAGACAGAAATAAAAAAATTAAAATTTGGATCCCAAGTACTTACACCCCAAAATTTTCGAGTCCAAGGAGATTTTGGACGAAATGGGCTTACAACAAAACTATTTCGTTAAATGAGTTTTTACATTGATTTTATTGCTTTTGGTTGTGTATCAAACCATATTAGACAAAAATAAAAAAATTTAAAATTTGGATCCCAAGTACTTACACCCCAAAATGTTCGAGTCCAAGGAGATTTTGGACGAAATGGGCTTACAACAAAACTATTTCGTAAAATGAGTTTTTACATTGATTTTATTGTTTTTGGTTGTGTATCAAACCATATTAGACAAAAATAAAAAAATTAAAAATTTGGATCCCAAGTACTTACACCCCAAAATGTTCGAGTCCAAGGAGATTTTGGACGAAATGGGCTTACAACAAAACTATTTCGTTAAATGAGTTTTTACATTGATTTTATTGCTTTTGGTTGTGTATCAAACCATTTTAGACAAAAATAAAAAAATTAAAAATTTGGATCCCAAGTACTTACACCCCAAAATGTTCGAGTCCAAGGAGATTTTGGACGAGATGGGCTTACAACAAAACTATTTCGTTAAATGAGTTTTTACATTGATTTTATTGCTTTTTGTTGTGTATCAAACCATATTAGACAAAAATAAAAACATTAAAAATTTGGGCCCCAAGTACTTACACCCCAAAATTTTCGAGTCCAAGGAGATTTTGGACGAAATGGGCTTACAACAAAACAATTTCGTTAAATGAGTA
>CAKOBK010000737.1:0-5000 GCA_932526605.1 Nephrotoma flavescens
CATGCTTATAGTTGTTATCGATTTTATTCAATTAAATTATTGGTATTAACAATTTTTGAGCCCAGAATCAATTGCAAACGACATTGTTATCGGTGGAGGCGCTGTGAAGGGTAGAGCAGCCGTCATACTGCGATCCCTTTAGACTCATCCTCCTATCGAAGATTCGTTATAATATAAAATATTAATATAATAATAAGAAAATTTTTGTAAGTTAACACATTACAATCAATGAACAAATTAAACATTGAAAATAGCAAATTGTGTTACTATTAATTGGATTTGTAGGTTTACCTTCAATTCAATAATTTATTATTAAACTGTTGCGACTGAAATAGTTTAAGTAGAGACTTCTATTAGTTATAATTATGCTTATAGTATTTATCGATTTAATTCAAATAAATTATTGGTATTTACAATTTTTGAGCCCAGAATTAATTGCAAACGACTTTAATATCGGTGGAGACGCTGTGAAGGGTAGAGCAGCCGTCATACTGCGATCCCTTTAGACACATTCTCCTATCGAAGATTCGTTATAACATAAATATTAATATAATAATATAAAAATTTTTGTAAGTAAACACATTACAATCAATGAACAAATTAAACATTGAAAATAGCAAATTGTGTTACTATTTATTGGTTTTTTAGGTTGACCTACCATTCAATAGTTTAATGTTAAACTGTTGCGACTGAAACAGTTTAAGTAAAGACTTCTATTAGCTATAATCATGCTTATAGTATTTATCGATTTATTTCAAATAAAATATGGTTACAAACTGTACATAGCGCTAAGTCAAGCTATTGAATGGATTGTGTTGTATAAAAATTTAAAACTCAAAAAATAATTATTCTCATTCATGATATCAACCTAAAATTTTGAATGCAGCTAGTTATTGAGGTTAATAAAAACGAAGAATTTTAATTTCTTAAATATTGTAGTCGGAATAAAAACTCATCACATGGTGGCGGTACCAATTTCAAAACAATATTGATTTATAGAAACTTAAATTCTAAGAACTTTTCTCGTACCCCACATTTCTTCACGACATATAAATTAAAAGTTACATGAGAAATTATAATTAAAAATGTACATAGCGCTAAGTCAAGCTATTGAATGGATTGTGTTGTATAAAAATTTAAAACTCAAAAAACAAGTATTTCCATTTAAGCGTGAACAATTTTATAATATTAAATGTGTACCATATAAACATAGTTTATCAAAATATTATAATAATATATATAAAAATATACATGTGTTAAATTAAAATAGTATAAATTATTATTAAAATTCAATAAATTAATTAAAATAATATTTTTTTATAGTTTTATATTTTTATATTTTCGATTACTATTATAAATATATATATAAATATATTAAATGTGTAGAATAGTGTAAAACGCGATATCGTACAAAACGCGATATGGTACAAAACGCGATATTTCAAAACGTGATATTTGAAGACGCGATATGGTACAAAACGGGATATTTTGCATTTAGAATTTTTAAAATTTTCAATTTTTTCTCTATATATATATATATTTTTTTTTTTTACGATATTACTAAAACTTAAAAAACTAGTACCAATTATTTGTATAAAAATATACATATGTTAAATAAAAATAGTATAAATTATTATTAAAATTAATTAAATTTATTAAAATAAACTTGTTTTATATACTAATATAAAACTAAATTTATTTAAAAATTGAGATGAATGTATTCGACAACGACCATACCATGTTTAATATACCGGTACTCGTTCGATCACCGAAGTCAAGCAACGTAGGGCATAGTTAGTACTTAGATGGGTGACCGCTTGGGAACCCTATGTGTCGTTGGCTTAGTTTTATATTATTTTATATTTTTTATTTTATAATTTTTTATATATTTTATATATTTTTATATTTTTTTTATATATTTTATATATATATTGGAGTTACATGAGTTACATGAGAAATTATAATTTAAAATGTACATCGCGCTAAGTCAAGCTATTGAATGGATTGTGTTGTATAAAAATTTATGGGAAAGTATAATAGAGGTATATGGACAGACAAGTCAAACAGGCAAAATTGTTAATAATGGTCGTAGCTAAAAACCACTTACATATTCGGATTCAGCGTGAAATTTTACATGGGAATTGTATATAAAATAATTTTTTTCACATTTGGTTCGGATTTTGGCAATTTGATTCCCATTTTACTATGGGAAAGTATAATAGAGGTATATGGACAGACAAGTCAAACAGGCAAAATTGTTAATAATGGTCGTAGCGAAAAACCACTTACATATTCGGATTCAGCGTGCAATTTTACATGGGAATTGCATATAAAATAATTTTTTTCACATTTGGTTCGGATTTTGGAAATTTGATTCCCATTTTACTATGGGAAAGTATAATAGAGGTATATGGACAGACAAGTCAAACAGGCAAAATTGTTAATAATGGTCGTAGCGAAAAACCACTTACATATTCGGATTCAGCGTGCAATTTTACATGGGAATTGCATATAAAATAATTTTTTTCACATTTGGTTCGGATTTTGGCAATTTGATTCCCATTTTACTATGGGAAAGTATAATAGAGGTATATGGACAGATAAGTCAAACAGGGAAAATTGTTAATAATGGTCGTAGCGAAAAACCACTTACATATTCGGATTCAGCGTGCAATTTTACATGGGAATTGCATATAAAATAATTTTTTTCACATTTGGTTCGGATTTTGGCAATTTGATTCTCATTTTACTATGGGAAAGTATAATAGAGGTATATGGACAGACAAGTCAAACAGGCAAAATTGTTAATAATGATCGTAGCGAAAAACCATTTACATATTCGGATTCAGCGTAAAATTTTACATGGGAATTGCATATAAAATAATTTTTTTCACATTTGGTTCGGATTTTGGCAATTTGATTCCCATTTTACTATGGGAAAGTATAATAGAGGTATATGGACAGATAAGTCAAACAGGGAAAATTGTTAATAATGGTCGTAGCGAAAAACCACTTACATATTCGGATTCAGCGTGAAATTTTACATGGGAATTGCATATAAAATAAAATTTTTACATTTGGTTCGGATTTTGGCAATTTGATTCCCATTTTACTATGGGAAAGTATAATAGAGGTATATGGACAGATAAGTCAAACAGGGAAAATTGTTAATAATGGTCGTAGCGAAAAACCACTTACATATTCGGATTCAGCGTGAAATTTTACATGGGAATTGCATATAAAATAATTTTTTTCACATTTGGATCGGATTTTGGAAATTTGATTCCCATTTTACTATGGGAAAGTATAATAGAGGTATATGGACAGATAAGTCAAACAGGGAAAATTGTTAATAATGGTCGTAGCGAAAAACCACTTACATATTCGGATTCAGCGTGCAATTTTACATGGGAATTGCATATAAAATAATTTTTTTCACATTTGGTTCGGATTTTGGCAATTTGATTCCCATTTTACTATGGGAAAGTATAATAGAGGTATATGGACAGACAAGTCAAACAGGCAAAATTGTTAATAATGGTCGTAGCGTAAAACCACTTACATATTCGGATTCAGCGTGCAATTTTACATAGGAATTGCATATAAAATAATTTTTTTCACATTTGGTTCGGATTTTGGAAATTTGATTCTCATTTTACTATGGGAAAGTATAATAGAGGTATATGGACAGACAAGTCAAACAGGCAAAATTGTTAATAATGGTCGTAGCGAAAAACCACTTACATATTCGGATTCAGCGTGCAATTTTACATGGGAATTGTATATAAAATAATTTTTTTCACATTTGGTTCGGATTTTGGAAATTTGATTCCCATTTTACTATGGGAAAGTATAATAGAGGTATATGGAAAGACAAGTCAAACAGGCAAAATTGTTAATAATGGTCGTAGCGAAAAACCACTTACATATTCGGATTCAGCGTGCAATTTTACATGGGAATTGCATATAAAATAATTTTTTTAACTTGCATATAAAAAAATTTGGTTCGGATTTCCGGCTTCTTTGTGCATAAACGTATACTATGGGGAACAGGTGACAAGTCAAACAGTGAAAATCCGAACCAAATGTGAAAAAAATTATTTTATATGCAATTCCCATGTAAAATTGCACGCTGAATCCGAATATGTAATCAGTTTTACGCTACGACCATTATTAACAATTTTGCCTGTTTGACTTGTCTGTCCATATACCTCTATTATACTTTCCCATAGTAAAATGGGAATCAAATTGCCAAAATCCGAACCAAATGTGAAAAAAATTATTTTATATGCAATTCCCATGTAAAATTGCACGCTGAATCCGAATGTGTAAGTGGTTTTTCGCTACGACCATTATTAACAATTTTGCCTGTTTGACTTTTCTGTCCATATACCTCTATTATACTTTCCCATAGTAAAATGAGAATCAAATTTCCAAAATCCGAACCAAATGTGAAAAAAAATATTTTATATGCAATTCCTATGTAAAATTGTACGCTGAATCCGAATATGTAAGTGGTTTTTCGCTACGACCATTATTAACAATTTTGCCTGTTTGACTTGTCTGTCCATATACCTCTATTATACTTTCCCATAGAAAAATGGGAATCAAATTGCCAAAATCCGAACCAAATGTGAAAAAAATTATTTTATATGCAATTCCCATGTAAAATTGCACGCTGAATCCGAATATGTAAGTGGTTTTTCGCTACGACCATTATTAACAATTTTGCCTGTTTGAGCTTTAAAACTAAATTTATTTAAAAATTGAGATGAATGTATTCGACAACGACCATACCATGTTTAATATACCGGTACTCGTTCGATCACCGAAGTCAAGCAACGTAGGGCATAGTTAGTACTTAGATGGGTGACCGCTTGGGAACCCTATGTGTCGTTGGCTTAGTTTTATATTATTTTATATTTTTTATTTTATAATTTTTTATATATTTTATATATTTTTATATTTTTTTTATATATTTTATATATATATTGGAGTTA
>CAKOBK010000737.1:15000-17692 GCA_932526605.1 Nephrotoma flavescens
AATAATTTTTTTCACATTTGGTTCGGATTTTGGCAATTTGATTCCCATTTTACTATGGGAAAGTATAATAGAGGTATATGGACAGATAAGTCAAACAGGGAAAATTGTTAATAATGGTCGTAGCGAAAAACCACTTACATATTCGGATTCAGCGTGAAATTTTACATGGGAATTGCATATAAAATAAAATTTTTACATTTGGTTCGGATTTTGGCAATTTGATTCCCATTTTACTATGGGAAAGTATAATAGAGGTATATGGACAGATAAGTCAAACAGGGAAAATTGTTAATAATGGTCGTAGCGAAAAACCACTTACATATTCGGATTCAGCGTGAAATTTTACATGGGAATTGCATATAAAATAATTTTTTTCACATTTGGATCGGATTTTGGAAATTTGATTCCCATTTTACTATGGGAAAGTATAATAGAGGTATATGGACAGATAAGTCAAACAGGGAAAATTGTTAATAATGGTCGTAGCGAAAAACCACTTACATATTCGGATTCAGCGTGCAATTTTACATGGGAATTGCATATAAAATAATTTTTTTCACATTTGGTTCGGATTTTGGCAATTTGATTCCCATTTTACTATGGGAAAGTATAATAGAGGTATATGGACAGACAAGTCAAACAGGCAAAATTGTTAATAATGGTCGTAGCGTAAAACCACTTACATATTCGGATTCAGCGTGCAATTTTACATAGGAATTGCATATAAAATAATTTTTTTCACATTTGGTTCGGATTTTGGAAATTTGATTCTCATTTTACTATGGGAAAGTATAATAGAGGTATATGGACAGACAAGTCAAACAGGCAAAATTGTTAATAATGGTCGTAGCGAAAAACCACTTACATATTCGGATTCAGCGTGCAATTTTACATGGGAATTGTATATAAAATAATTTTTTTCACATTTGGTTCGGATTTTGGAAATTTGATTCCCATTTTACTATGGGAAAGTATAATAGAGGTATATGGAAAGACAAGTCAAACAGGCAAAATTGTTAATAATGGTCGTAGCGAAAAACCACTTACATATTCGGATTCAGCGTGCAATTTTACATGGGAATTGCATATAAAATAATTTTTTTAACTTGCATATAAAAAAATTTGGTTCGGATTTCCGGCTTCTTTGTGCATAAACGTATACTATGGGGAACAGGTGACAAGTCAAACAGTGAAAATCCGAACCAAATGTGAAAAAAATTATTTTATATGCAATTCCCATGTAAAATTGCACGCTGAATCCGAATATGTAATCAGTTTTACGCTACGACCATTATTAACAATTTTGCCTGTTTGACTTGTCTGTCCATATACCTCTATTATACTTTCCCATAGTAAAATGGGAATCAAATTGCCAAAATCCGAACCAAATGTGAAAAAAATTATTTTATATGCAATTCCCATGTAAAATTGCACGCTGAATCCGAATGTGTAAGTGGTTTTTCGCTACGACCATTATTAACAATTTTCCCTCTTTGACTTATCTGTCCATATACCTCTATTATACTTTCCCATAGTAAAATGGGAATCAAATTGCCAAAATCCGAACCAAATGTGAAAAAAATTATTTTATATGCAGTTCCCACGTAAAATTTTACGCTGAATCCGAATATGTAAGTGGTTTTTCGCTACGACCATTATTAACAATTTTGCCTGTTTGACTTGTCTGTCCATATACCTCTATTATACTTTCCCATAGTAAAATGAGAATCAAATTTCCAAAATCCGAACCAAATGTGAAAAAAAATATTTTATATGCAATTCCTATGTAAAATTGTACGCTGAATCCGAATATGTAAGTGGTTTTTCGCTACGACCATTATTAACAATTTTGCCTGTTTGACTTGTCTGTCCATATACCTCTATTATACTTTCCCATAGAAAAATGGGAATCAAATTGCCAAAATCCGAACCAAATGTGAAAAAAATTATTTTATATGCAATTCCCATGTAAAATTGCACGCTGAATCCGAATATGTAAGTGGTTTTTCGCTACGACCATTATTAACAATTTTGCCTGTTTGAGCTTTAAAACTAAATTTATTTAAAAATTGAGATGAATGTATTCGACAACGACCATACCATGTTTAATATACCGGTACTCGTTCGATCACCGAAGTCAAGCAACGTAGGGCATAGTTAGTACTTAGATGGGTGACCGCTTGGGAACCCTATGTGTCGTTGGCTTAGTTTTATATTATTTTATATTTTTTATTTTATAATTTTTTATATATTTTATATATTTTTATATTTTTTTTATATATTTTATATATATATTGGAGTTACATGAGTTACATGAGAAAGTTACATGAGAAATTATAATTAAAAATGTACATAGCGCTAAGTCAAGCTATTGAATGGATTGTGTTGTATAAAAATAATAATTTATACTATTTTAATTATATTTTGTATAATTAATATTTAATACTATTTTTAAATATAATAATTTATACTATTTTAATTTAACACATGTATATTTTTATATATATTATTATAATATTTTGATAAACTATGTTTATATGGTACACATTTAATATTTTAAAATTGTTCACGCTTTCCCATAGCGCGCTATTCTATTTATTTCAAAATTATGCTCAGCTTTTCTAATATAAAAATCACACATGCTATAGCAATACAATTTTGTTAATAAAACGAGAAAATGATACTGATTTAC